>QGMK01000274.1:0-30791 GCA_007825345.1 Lachnellula suecica
TCCTCTATCTCTTTCTCCGCCTCAATCTCCTTCTCCCGCACACGCCTCTTCCTCATCATCACATGGAACTCCCTGTTAGTCATGCCCCTTCCACAGCCCAAAGTGAGAAAGCTCTCGAGACCTGATCTCTTTTGTTCAAGGAGCTTCTTTCCGTTTTCGATGTTCGGTTTGTATCTCTTGGCGCTGAGTACACCGAGTGCACTACCTCCGCCGCCACGCATGCTCACGGGTGAAGTTGATGTTGCGGCTCCGAAGAAAAGGTCTTGAGGAGTATCTAATAATGAGCCGCATCGTGATGATGCCAAAGAGGGTGGGGATGATTCGGGCCAAGCTCCTGGAATCGAAGATGAGCCTGACAGGAAATTCAAATCTGAAGATGTCATTGAAGAATCTTGGAGATCATCGTTTGGTAAGATTGAGTTGAGATTTCTATTGGTGTATATCTCAATGGGCTGAGATGGAGATGCCGGGTTGGCTATAGTGGAGTCTGCCTCGGTCTTCGGAGTCTGCCTTTGGCTGGGCGAACATCGCTGATTCCATAGATACTTCAGCCTTGCCTTTGATTCTTCGATTCCCTTTTCACATTCTTTGATCTCTCGGTCCCATTCGAAAGACTGTGTTGGCTTGTCTTTCGAGGCATACTTCACCATGTACAACTGAGCCATTATTTCCGCCTTGGAAGACATTTTGAAAGAGCCGTGGAAGGAGCCTTCCGAACCATCAACGGATCCTTCCCGAGATACTTCTGCCAAATTTCCAGATCTAGTAATCTGGTAGCCATCCACTCTTGGCACAGTCTTTTTCGGAGAGTGAAATCCTTCCACGAAAAGACTCCGGGGCGGGTCATTGTCGCTTGACATTGATGATACTGACGACCTTGGGCTGGGATTCTTGAGGTACTCATCAATATCTTCGAAAGATTCGGGGCTCGCTAGTGGCATATCCACGGCCTCTTGAATCAGATTTGAGTCTGATTCAGAGACAGACCTCGCCTGTTTCATAGCTGGATCTCCAAAGAAGTCGTCGATGATGTCTCTGGTCTCGTCGCTCAAGTCCACGGCGATCGTGTGGGGAGATTGCTGTACCTCTGCCTCCCAAGTGTTGGTTGGCGAGCTGGGTGCTGTTGCAGCGCGACCTGGTGTGGGAATTTTTGATCTTTTTAGCGTCGTGAGAAGGTCGAAATAGCCGGCCTCGAACTCGACCTGTCTCAATTGTTCTGCCTTGATGGCAGCAATCTCTTCAGCTGAGAAGCTTAGACTTCGTAGGTTGATATCTCCTTCTTTTGTCCCCAACCCTCGTAGGATTTGTTGTATGCCCATCGCAGCGTCTTCACTCCTTTCGTGGAAGCTTCCCATGGCAGGTTTGAGCATCTGTCCAAATCGTCGTTCGGACTCATCTTCAATGCTGATATCCACAAACGAACCCTCAGACCTGGTATCAATACAGTTTTCATCCTCAACAGACCCTGTGTTGCCATCAACCTGATTATATCGATTCTTCGACTTCGACACGCATCTTTGAATTTTGGCTCTGTAACTCTCCTTGACCTTGCGGAAACGTTCAACTGGCAATGGATATATTGTACGGTCCACCCAGTCGTGCACTTCCTGCTCCCGTCGAGAATTTGGACCGTCCAATGGATTCAACGGGACCATCGAGGCAGTCCTATTTCTCATGCTGGTGCTCGAAAGCGGCTCATACTTTCCGGGCTCCCCAATCCCATTCATCGAGTACCCGCAAATTCCATTGCCTTGGTTCACAGCTGCACACCTTTCGGAGTTGCAGCTCCGGCAGCACAAAGTTTTGGAACGAGATGCTGCATTTGTCCTTGCGTTGCGACTGGAATAGGTGTTCTTCCTCGAATTCTCTCCATGGGGCGGGCTCAGAATTCTTTCTGGGATTCCAGCTCTCCAGCTCGGCATGAATGACGACCTTCTTCTCTTAGGTGGTGATTCGCCCGTGATAATAACTCGTGTGCCTTTTCCACCATTCCCAAAACGCCACCGCTCCATCATTCTTCGAAAAAGCTTGCGTAACTTATGCTTCTTCCCCTTCCTTCTTCTCGGGACGAGTGTCGGAGCAGGAGGTGGCGGTGGAGGTGTGTTGCCTCGAGGACGCCAGGTGATACGCTCGCCGTTTCTTCCGTTGAGAGTTATGCTGCGATCGACCCAAGGTTTGGGACTTGGATTTGTCGCTGGTATTGCCATGGACTGAACAGGTTTACGATACTGGGGAGCTATTAATGATATTTGCGAGGGGCTTGGGTTAAGAATAAGTTAAGTGACGGAAGATGAATGGACTTTGACGAGGAGGCAGAATGTTTGCTGCCTTTTGTAAGAGTTACCAGCCATGTTGGCAGTGAATAACACAAGACACGAGGGCAGCTTTGACTGTTGCAGCTTCAGAATGATTCCCAATACTTGAGAATTTGCCGAAGTTGACTCACGGAAAAGTTGGACAGGGCGCGAGCTCTTTAACGAGATGAAGGTGATATTGACACTATGCTGTTTGCTTATGAGCTGCGAACAGGCAAGGCGAGACTTCTCCAGAAAAGAATTTCCAAGCCGGCGATTGTTGAAAGGTGAAAGAGGAAGAGACAAGAGGCTCGAAGGGAAACGCATCCTCACACTGGCTTGGGAGCAACAGGAACGACTCAATTCTGTTAAGAGTTTGGTTCATGAAGAGCTGCAAGTCGAGGTTTTGGAATATCGCTTCTCTAAGGATAAGTCTTTCGGATATTCTTCCCAGATATTCGAAGTTCCCAGAAGATGAGACATTCTTCACCTTTTAGAATGACAAGGAAAGAAGAAACTGGTGACTTGCTAGCCAAGTTCCTCTATCTCAGAAATCTATCTATTTTGCGAAGAAGACGACTTTATGCTGTGCTGTTTGGTCCAATCTAGCGCCGAAGGAATATTAGAATCTAACTTTGAATGGAAGAGAATCGGCACATTCACCTCTCCGATAACTTATCCTTCATGCCGAACCCTAAACTTAACACACTCGCACCCCTTCCCAATACGCTCCCAATGCACCAAATGACCCCTCATCTTCCAAACCCACCCAGCATACGTGACCGTGCTCACAGCCACCGCGACCAAACTCACAAGGGCGATCCACTTGAACTGTTCCGGACGATGAAGCGCAATGGTGATAATATGCTGTGCGAGCTCGAAGAATGAAACGAAACTGTATTCCACACCTGCGAATGATGATCGCTGGGAAGGTGGGTTCATGGTTTGGGTGAGCTGTTGGGTTGTGAGGTCGAAGATCCAGAGGCCGAAGCGGGAGATGGAGAGGGAAAAGAAGAGGATGAAAGCGAGGACGGGTCTGGAGGCTAGGGGCGTGAGAATGCGCGATACGAGGGTTGGAAGTGAAGTGGTTATGGGGTCTTGAGGAGCCAGAGACCAGAGAGCGAAGACCACTGGAACCTGAAAAGTGACTGTCAGTTTTCAAACGACAATTTGGGATATTATAAAAGTCGTGCTTACCAAGTTGAGCAGTTGCCACGAAACACCCCAAAGGCCCAAACGTTCAAGCCCAGTCTCAGTCCCAGCCTGTTGATCCGGCGCCTGTTCCAACAATGTAGCACCTATATCTTCAGAATCATTCCTCGCTCCGATCATCCCACGTAGTCGACCGTGGTTCTTCGCTTTTGACAAGTAGTGGACCCCTACGGGCGTTACGACCGTGCTGCTGATTTCCACCACGCTTCCAGCTGCCCGGGCAATAGTGATCAGGGCCAAGGAGAAGCCGGCGTTGAGTAGGAAGGTTATGAACGTAGCACTGTAGGATAAAGCGGATATGTGGAGCAAGGAGAGAGCCATGGAAGGGATCCAAACCGCGGAAGAAAAGTAGTTCCTGAAGTCTTGCCCGTACCGACGCAGGCTTCGAGCTACCCTGATCCCAAAGTTTTGTAAACATGTAGACTCTGTGAAACTCTCTGCTTGAGTTTCTACCCGGTCATCCGTTGTTTTCAAGACTCTCAATCGTGGATTGAGATCCCAAACTCTTTTTGCGCAAAGCAGCTCAATGCCCCAACTGGCAGCACTCATAACACCAACAACCAGAACGCCAACCCTGACGTTCGTCGCAGAAACAATAATAGAGATGAGAATAGGCGCTATGAGCTTGCAGATCAGATCAATACGTCTCATCACTGAGTTTAGATGGGTCAAGTCATACGGTCGGCCATCGGGATCCGCAGCAGTGACGATGAAGTCTCGCTCCATCGAGAGCATATTTCCACTTGCACTAAGAGTTTCCAAGATACCCAGGAAGAGGATCAATGCAAACATAGCATCTTTCCAACTAGAAGGAACCCATGAGGTAGCTTCAGTAGTGATTGACTCTTGAGGTCCACTTCCAGCTCCCACGATGAAGAACCAGAGGGCCGATGCACCGATGACTGAAACTCTGTTGACAGATATGGTACTAGAGAGTGTCTTTAACCGGTGAGGAGCATGATCGACCCATCTCCCTACGATGGAAGCGAAGCATATCGAAGCAAGCGTTGTCACAATGCCCCTGAAGAATATCAGTACATTTGCTCACGTGATTGCTCTCGAGACAATTGCAAGTAGTTGAGGGAAAGAGAGACCGACTTACCTTATCGAGGAAGCGACTAGAGTATCTGGGTACGCAGCTGCGGTGAATATAATCTGGGGCGATCAGTTCAGCCCATCGTTCTTGCTGCATAAGAGGCTCCTTACCGCAGCGAATTCCTATTCTGAAATTATGAAATGTCCTTGCCAGCATAGAAGGCACAGTGGCAGCGAATACTTACATAGGTCCTAACATTCCAAGTCGAAAGGAAGTGGGAGGTATACAAGTTCAGAGCTTGAGATCCAGTCATGCCATCCTCTTGAAAGTCTAAGCGGCTGGTTGGAGAACCTGGGCGTTCAGAGAGATTTTCAGCTGTCGCAGCCTCAAGCTCGGGTCCATTGACCAGAGACATTGTTATTGCTTGAAGAGTGTACTTCTTGACATCTAGTTGAGGATGCGAAATTCTAGGTCTCAGCACCTGGTTCGCTTTGCCGGCGGTGTAAACCCCGACCCCACTTATTTCCGATGGCCTAAATAGCATATTCAAAGTTGCCTTAATTTATTTCGCGTCTTTTGGGATAGTATGAGTTTAAAAGAACAAAAGATTGCTCGGATTGAAATTTCTAGAACTCCCATGATAAGATATCAGGGTAATGAAAAGCCTTACTAAACCACGGAAGTCCTCGAGGCACGTGTGCCTCAAGAGGTTCCTCCAACACAGTCGCATCAAAAGCAGATTTCCTTTTTTCGCCGTCATAAGCCTTCCCATATGTCCAAGCCGTGACAGTCATATAAACGCCATCATCATTGACATCGATCCTGCCGCACTGTCCCCAAATAATCAAACCCCCTCGTGAAATCCATAAACCCGAAATCCCTTGTCGTCCATGCCTTCTTTCCCACGCCTGCCTCTAACTGTTCAATGGTTTAAAAAGAACCCATTCGCTCCATACGCTCTTCCAATCCGCCCCAGTAAACGATAGGGCGAGGCTCCAGGACATCCAAACCGGAGGCGAAGACTTTCTTCTCCTCCTCCATGTCCACCATCGAGGGCTGTCGGTGCATGATAGCATTGATGGTGTTGACTGGCCCCGAAGAGTTGGACGCATAAGAGTTACGGTTGCTCGAGCTCGACATCATGGAGCTATCGGATGGCGACCGGGAACGGCGAAGGGAGGTGCGGATGCTGGAGAAGGAGAGAGAGTGGAAACGTGTGGAGTGCATAGTGACGGTTGGATTGTAGATTGGAAGTAAGGTCTGGAGATGAAGATGATCTGAAGATGGAGGCTGAATGTGGGGAATGATCAAAAGCAATCAAGAATCCTAATGCAGATCGTTGAAATGAGTTTCGATCAAGGTTGCAGTTGTATAAGTGTTATAAGTGCAGTATTGCAGTTGGTCGATGGCACAGCCTCGATAGTGATTAGGTGTAGAGTAGGGGTATCTTAATGCAACTGAACGAGTGACGAGTCTTTAAGACTTTAATAATGCAGTTTGCTTGAGAAAGAGGGTGATTATCCGTCTGTCAATCCAAATATTGCTCGACAAGAAAAGTAAATTGGGGAACAATCAATGTGAAGTACGCAACACCCGGTACTTAAGTGGCACCTCCTCGTCACGCTAAGACTTCCCCTGCGACCCTGGATTCCCGGAAATAGAAATGAGGTTTGGGGAGAAGGGAGATTATCAGGGTTTAGGATAGAAGGGGTAAGAAGGGGTTGAAAAAAGTGGATGGTGAGAACAGAAGAATGCAATAATGCAGATTTTAATGCATTGCCCCCGACGCACCTTGCTTCGTGGCCTGCCTTTCTTCCATGGTGGCTCTAGTCAATGCGAGGCGTGTTACAAAACGGTGGGCGACGGTCCGGAGAGGGAAAGGCGTAGGAAGGGATCAGGGGCGCAGGAGGATGATGATGTGCGATGCCACGATGGTGAGGGGCACGCGAAGGAGAAAGTGCTGTAAGGTACAGTTCGTACAGCACTAGGGGGTGGAATTTAGGGCAGGAGGCCCATGGATCTGTTCAATTTGCCTCCGCCGCGCAGCCCAGCTGACGACCTGGCCCCAGACTACGGGCCATCGGGAGACCCAAATAGAGACCTCCCCATATCTCCAAGTACCGATTTCAAGCCATCTGTATTTGGAGGGGACCATTTAATGCGATCATTCCACAGCCACTCCCTCTGCACAATTATCGACATCCATTGCCAATACTGCAATACTGTAAAGCACTCATTGCAAGGCAAGCTGCAAAACAGATCAGCAACCCCCCGAGACATCCTCACACAAAAAGCACCCCAAACCTCTCACTGTTGGACATCAAAGATCTGAGCCCTCTGCCGTCGATACCACCCTGGCACCGCTTCTCCAAACCTCAAACCGGCATCGACCCTGTTTCGCCAGCAAGATCCGCGATGACCCCACCAGTGCAAACAATCGATGCGGCTATTTTTGCCGTGCTGCTTCCAGAATGAACTGATCCGGCAGCATCTCCACCGCCCGCCTCAGGATCCTGAACCACGCTTGCGACGAGTTTCAGCACGGCCGATCCTCCCCACACAACGCTGCATCAGGCCTAGTCCCGCCGTGCCACAAGGGCCTGCAAGGGATTGACACCGCCAAGGTCCGTGATGGACAGGCCGTATGTTGCAGATTTAGATTCTTCACTTCCCGCAGGCCGGCCTGAGATTCTGGTAGAAGTGTCAAGTGTCAAGTTGTGCAACCGTGGCCATTAATGTCGAGTGACGAGATTTGCAGAAATCCGCTGCTGTGTTCTTGACGTTTCGATAAACCTCCAACGGCCAACTAGAGCGATGTCAGTGTGCGCTCAAACATGTGGCGAAACAATGGCATCTTGATTGTTCTCGGTGATTGCGATCTTTACTCCTCGATTTGTTTCAAATATATTCATTATTATCAGGAGCAAACCCGCTCTCCCTTGTGACTCTAAAGACTCCTTAGCTATGCTCATCAGTAATATCGAAACATTCTTCAACATCCTATGCCCATCCGTCCCATGCCCCCCACGATGTCAGTGCCTTTGTACATCAGTATCAGTATACATCGCATGACCGTCCGTAAACCAATCTGCGCCCTGCCCCATTCTATTTACATCGCACCGCTGGTGAGAGAATAATTGAAATTTCGAAACAAAAGGTCATGATGCGTCCGCAAGTCCACCAAACACCTCCTGCGCCCCCTTCCCAAACCCATTATGTTATGCGACTCGACCACGCACGGCCGGTCTAAATCCAACTCTAGGTAAACACTCCGCCATCTGCTGCTCGAGTCCAACATGTACCCCTCTCTTCACCTATCACATCGTCATTCAAACGTAAAAAAACCACCTCTTCATGTTTATCAAGGTCCTGGTCTGTCCCCTTTACTTGGTCGTCTCATCGTGAAACTGCGCCTTATGCTCTCTCCCCAAGCCGAATTATCAAGAACCTCGAGGACATTCTCGGCACTGACACCGCTGCCCCGTCTGCTGCTTGCTCCTGACCCTCCGCCAGCCACATCTGCGCCATCAAAGCTGAAACCAGATGGCGTTTGTCTATGGGGTGAGATTTGAGGAGATAATCCGGGGCTGCCGGGTGACAGTGGGCCCCGGTAGGTGCCAGAACCCTCTCCTCCTCCATGCCGACGAGCACCTTCCAGTCCATGGGTGATAAAGGAGCTGCGAGGATCGGCGATGTCCATTGGGGACAGAAGTGGGGATACCTTCGCTCTTGCTTGTTTTTTAGTGTCTTCTTGGTCGTCGACATAAACCTCCGGACCAAGTTGAGGAATATCGGTCATACGTCCAGATCTCTTCCGCTCAAGATGCTTCCTGAACCTCCTAGACCAGTACCTTTAAAATTGTTAATAAAAAAATCAAGTCTTGTGCATACTCTGTGACTTACATAGTGTCGAAGAAGCCCAGGACAATGCGCCTGCGCACCTCTTCCTCTACTCGTTGTAAACGCGCCCGACGGCGCAAGAATTCCTCAAGTCTGCACATATATTAGTAAATCCCATACAAATATCCAGGATAACTTACTTTAAGCTCTTGTTGTCGCTGATGACGTTATAATGAGCCAATATCATCAAGACAGTAGTAAACGATATTCCACGGTCAACGTCGGCTGAGACAAGTACTTCCTCGTAGAATAGGTTATACCGAGCCCTTGAGAGTCTGACTTGTTGCGGGTCGATCTGGGCCAGCCTACGGTTCAAAGCTTTCAGGTTCACGCCACTAGCTCCAGTGGCTGTAGACATTGAGGTGATTCTGCCACTGGTGGGCTGCGTTTGTATGTCTTCCAAGATCCGTCGCACCGAGTTGTCATGACTGTAAATCCGCATCTCGAAGACACCAGAAAGTTCGCCGAGAAGGCGCGGAAACGCTTCTTTGGTGATGAAGCCAGTTCCATCTGGATCTAAGATTGCCCATGCTTGTTTGAAACGTCGAATTTCCTCTCGGCTTACTTTTCCGAGCCCACTTGAATGCTGGTATACGTAACTGAAGCTTTCGTATATGAGCGAGACGAATAGACTCGTAAAAATATACATGCTCAAGATATTCCAGGAGATGAATAGAGCTTTAGCCCACTCGGAGCTCCCACAGTCGCTGTCGAAGAAGCTTTCGGCGACAACGCAAAGAGGCGGCTCGATACTGGCAAAATCTCCCATGATTTGATTCCAGCCTTCACCACAACTCATGCGGAACAGCAAGATCAGAGCTTTGGGAACAGTCCTGAAGTTAAGGTTGTTGGTCTCGTTGCTTCCGAATCGCGTTAATCCGAACGTTTGGGTCATGGCGATCGCAAAGACAAGAAAGAGGACAAACCAAGTAGCAAGGAGGTTGCCAATGGTTGCTAAACTAGCTGCCGCTGTCTTGAATAGTTGATCCAATGCGTCGTTACGTGGAATCAAAAGGAGGACGATCGATACCAGAAACATCTTGTGAAGTTGAATGTATACCAGAGAGGCTTCCCTCGATATAAGTAAGATCGAAGAAACAAGTGTTCCAGAGACAGAGAACACCGAGAACAAGTCCCAAGAGCTCCGTCGAAATCTAGCCCAGCTGAGTCCAACGATCCGCACGGCTACGTTGGCAATGTAGAACATCGTGAAAACAAGGAATATCAAGTCTCTACCCCGGTCCCACCATTCCGGCTCAGGGTAATATTCCACCAGTAGTAGAATAAGATGAAGGACGAGTACTATTGTCATCGCCTGCTGCCACCGGCCGTGTTTCCGGACAGCTCTTTTGTAGCACCAATCCTTCAACTTATTGCCGCCAGTACTGGATGGCCGTTTTGACGGAGATACTTGTCTGAGGAGTTTCCGCAATTCTAGCCAAGATCTTTGATCTGCAGTCAAGAACGCCACACCTGTCTGTTCTGTGTAGTTGCGCATGAACACAGAGATGAACAGAGTGAGAACGAACACGGTAGCGAGAAGGTTGAAGATAACAAAGAAGACGGCGTTGCCTTGAGATGCGTAATCCACTGGTTGAAGTCCTCGGCCTGTGATCCGTTGAGCGGCCCACATCACGTCTATCCATCCTTCTTGAGATACGATTTGGAAAAGTATAAACAAGGAGCTAGCGAAATCATCGAAGTTGAAGTAAGAGTTTTGAACAACTCTAGGTGCCAATAGAGGCCAGTTATTACTGGCGGGTGTGCTGCCCCATTCTCCAAAACAGTCAGAAATGTTATGTGGAGGGTTGGCAGTGTCGTTGCACGAAAGCATTTGTCCGTTGAAAAGATTCAGTCCATATATGGCGAAAGGAATCAGGAGAGACAATGAGACAAATGCAGCCTTGGAGGGTTAGCCGAGCTTAAAAGACCCAGATTATGATGTTACTTACTGAAAAGACCTTCCACCCACCAACAATTATCAAGGAATGGAACGTATCTCTGGCGCTGTCGCTTACATTTAGCAGCCTCAGTGCACGAAGGGCTTTGAAAGCTCCAACGGCTCTTGATATCGCCCCGTCGTTTGAGAGTGAGGTGACAACACTGATCCAAAAAGTAATCAAGACCAGTCCATCAATCAAACCCCAAGAGCTTCTAAAATACGCATTTGGGGTCCAGAAAAACCCATCTGCAACAACTTTGATGAGAGCCTCAACCGTGAAGAGGAGAGTAAAGGCCATATCAGTCCATACGAACCAGTTTCGAACGCTGAAAGTGTGCGTATTGAAGTATTCTCTCTGGTAAAGTGGAGTAGTGATGCAAGCGAGCAAAACCATGGCGACGATGGCTGCGTAGATGAAGGCGGAGAAAACATACCAAACGGCTCTGTTCGGCTCCAAACCATCGATGCGTTCACCTCCGCGACCAGGTCCAACGATTCGCTGGCAAAACCTTCGAATTGGGTTCCTCGGCTTGAATACAAACAAGGCATTGTTGTAAGTTGGATGCCGCGCTAAATATTCCCTCTGCGCCTTCTTCCGTTGAGATGTTGCTGAGACGGCTTCTTTGGCCATGGTCCTCGCATCGGTCGCTTCATCGGGACGGGTCGACAATTGTATATTCGAATAGAAGGGATTCGGTTCCCGGTCCCAGATGCGCCCTTTGGCCTTAGACCATACACTGGATATCTTGCCTGGGTTGACAACAGGTGTATCGGCAGGAGGAGTACCCGCATTTGCAGTTGCCGGGACGGGTTGACCAATTTCGTCATCAAGGAAGTCCTTCACAACCGCATCTTTCAAGAGCATTTCCATTGTTGCAGGACCATAGTCCAAAGGATCTTTGGTAGTCCTAGCACGTCCAAAACGGAATATGGCTGACAGGGAGAGGTTGCTAGAAGAGCTTCCCAGCTCCTTTCTGTTAAGGAACGCTTTGACCTGATGCATACGCTTCTCGTCCTCCGAAACATCGAAATTTTCCTGGATGACAGCTATGAACATATTAACCAGAATGAAATTTGCGAGAATGAACCAGCCAATCATGAAAACAGCTCCAATCCATGCCATATTGCGCGCGGTCTCGTAAGCAGTAATGTGGTAGAGGATGTCTGTCCAGTTTTCACTAGACAGGACTTGATACATGCCAAGAAAGGTGTTCCAGATGGTGAAAAATGTCGTTCGTATGGCGGTTCCATATGCATCCTCTTCTGGTATCTCGCCGCGGAACATTTGTGCGGCGAAAATCGAGATAAGAAAGGTGATCAAGAAGACAAACAGCATTAGGTTGCCTATACCAGTCGCATTTCCAAGAACCAGAGTGATCAGCGCCCTAGTAACAGGCACAGCTATAATAACACGGTAGATCCTGAGGATTTGAAAGACGGTGAGCCAATCGTAAGCGCGGCCAGAGTTGCGAATGGGGGGGATCAAAATGATTGCTGTGATAATAGCAATTCCAAGGTCGGCCCAATTCTTCTTCTCTCTTGTAAACCCTCGCCAGTCCACAGCAAATCGGATGATAATCTCAATTAAGAGGACAAGTGTCACGACCCTTTCCGAATTGTCGATAAATTTTCCACGGGAGAGTGACATATTGGAAGTCCGAAACGCCTGGCATATAAGATCGTAGGCTATGACAGCAATCCAGAACCAATACGTCTTATCGAACCAGCGCTTCATAGAGCCAAGACGTCGGGGCAATTGAATTTCTTGCGGGAGCATTTCCTTGACATGAGCTGCAAAAGCACTGGCCTTTCCCTCTTCTCGAATAACCTGGAAAGAGGATGTAATGACTGCGATCAACAAATTAAGAAGCCAGAGCATCATTATCATAATACCGCCCCCAAAGAACAAGGCAGCTGCCAGATAATCCGAATCAGTTGTGTAATACATGAGATCTGTGAATGTGTTGGCTGTCATTACGACGAAAACCAATTCCAATGACTGAAATATATTGTCGAAACTAACGGTTCCATTATATGGAAGTTGGTCAGGCCTAAGCTGAAGGCAGTACGAGCCCCGCGGACAAAGATATCCTTTGGAGCTTGTCCCGTTTTTGAGATCTTGAATCGGAGTCAGATTATCATTAGGGCCATATTTCCAAGGGTCGTGGGCGCCAGTTTCTAGATTGAACTGGCCTCCGCAATACTGTTCAACTTGAGTGTACCATGTGCCACTTGAGTTGAAGGGATCCGTTGGGTCAACCCAGACGCATTGGCGATCAAGACTGGATTTGAAGCTCTGTACACCAATTATAGCAAATAGGAGCCAGAAAAAGCCAATTAGGAAGGATACATTGACAAGAAGGGGTGCGGCTTTTTTCAAACTTCGCAAAATAATCTGTTGATTGTTAGCTTGAAAGCTTGAGGGGAACTAATATACATACAGCAGTGCCGTTTGTAAGAGCTAGCAGCCGCAGAATACGGAGACAGCTTAACATTCGGAAAATATAAAGTCGGTAGCCATACTCTATTCCGGTGATTCCCAAAATAAAAGCAATCCAGAAGGCTACAACCGCTACAAAGTCCAGCCGGTTGAAACCGTGTCGCAAAAAGGCACGTCTAGCTAGCTGGAGCCGCTGAGCTTGTTCTACAGTCCTTATTTGGTCCGACTGCACTTGAGTAAAAGAGCGAATGACAGTAGGGGCACTGATAGAGGGTGAAGGTCGAATTCCCTTGGTCGAAGACTGCCGCTGAGGGGCAAATACTGTCCGATATTTGTCCATCACTACAGCCTTTACTCCACGCTTGTGGGACACTGTACTGTACTCCGGCGCATTCATTATAAACCCAGAGACGATGATCCGAGCCGTGAGTTCAAGCGTGAAGATAATGAATAGGACGAGTATTGCCACGTCAATAGGACTTGTGCCCCAGAGCTCCGAACGCGGGTGGGTATAAACACTTTTGGAAGAATCAACAGCGAGAAGGACGGTCTGAACCATGATGAGGATCAGAATAGCAGGTTCCGTCAATGGGTATACCATGATGTCGCATAATGCATTTCTTATGCGGCTCTCGGGAGAGAAGATTGTCAGCGATCTGCCCTTGAGAGGATTTGGCGGCTTCTCTGGTTCTTGCTGCCAGGATGACTCTGGCTGGGCTCCACCAAAGAATCGCATGGCCTTTTCAACTGGCGCTGTAGGGAGGTTGGCACGGTAGTTTGGACCTGCGGCCAGTGGATCCGCCTTATGCTTTGGCTGAAATCTGACCTCATCCTCATCACTAAGACTCGCAATGCTGTCCGGAATGCTAGGAACTCTGGACGACTCCCGTTCCCGCTCCTGTTCCCGACGCGCTTCCCGGCGAGCGTTCACATCTCCAATGAACTCAGCTTCACCACTAATGTTGACCACACGCTGCGACATTGCTCGTACGATCGATCCTGCTCTTGAAAAAGCCCCGGATGTGGTCGAAGGTGATCGTGATCTGTTCCGACTATCAGGGGATAATGAGCCACCGTAGCTCTGGTGGCTCTGGGACCTTGAACGGCCGCCGTGTGGTGAGAGCCCATGTTCTGCATCTCCAAGTTCATCCCCAAGCCTGGAGCCTCTGTATCTTGTAGCCCCTGGCGTATCGAAATTCACGCTTTGAAAACTACCGGATCTATCATGTCGTTGGCCTCCCGAAAGATACGCTTCTGCTCCACTAACGGGCTGTAAATGGTCAGTCAAAGGAGCAGTATCTGACTCCGGTGAGAAATATTCCAGAGGTTCCTCTCCAGGAACGCCAAATGGAGACCCATCATAATCCCGGGATCCGTACAGAGAGTCTGCGTTCGCAGGGACTTGAGATAAGGTAATGTCCGGCACCAGAAGGCCAGCGAAACCCATCGCAGCTTGGAAATCCGCAGGATTTCCAACTGGCGACGTTGGAGTTTCGACCTCGTGGAATTGTCGTGCAGGCAAATTTGTGTTCATATCTAATGGAGGAGCCCTTGCAGGCCGATAGGAGACCCTCTGAGTCGGACTTGGGGATGTGTCGCCTATCCTCTCATATCTAGGACCGCTACGCTGTCCGCTGGTGGGCCGCGAGCCTCCGCCCAGAAGGCTCCTCCCGCGGTTGTGTTGACGTCCATCCCCCAAGTCTACCGAATCTGGGGGGCGGGCGAGATCTCTTAAAGGTATCGATTGTGGAGGGGTAGAAGGATTCGCAGGGTCTTGCGAGCCTTGAGGAGGCATTGTGGCAGATGCCAGCGACCAAGAGGTTTCTGTATTATCGTCGTATCGTCGTCGTTCCCAGATATTGTACAAGGAAGAGTATCAGCTTCGAAGTGCTGCAAAAGCGCGCGGTGGAGGGTATTCGTTAATTCGTGAACATTGTAAAAGAGCGCATCGTAACTCGAATCAGCGAGAGTCGGCCAGCTTCTCTGCACCAGTGTCGTGTTTCTATCTCCCGATCGAACTTGTTTTTTTCCAGTCGTGAAGGTGGTCGTGGGCTTTGCGATTTCTGTAACATACGTCTCAACACGAGCGAGGCAGATTCGAGAGATCCGCAGCAGAGCCTGGCAGTGAGGCAGGGACCAGGGGTACGACTAGCGCTAGCGCTTTTGGGAGAACGAGCGGGAGGACTATTAATGGACAGCGCGGATTACACATTCGAGTGCCGACGGAGGCTCTTGATACAACAGCAACGGTTCATGTACATGTACCGCAGGTATTTGTAATAGTCAGTAGCAGTATATATTGAAAGCTTGTTTTAATTTCTACGGAGGCTTATGAAAGTCTAAATAGAGCTACAGTACAGTATGGCACAATCTGATGTGTAGAAATGCACTGCCTAGTACTCGACTAGTACGCCAGGTACAATGTCTCAGAGCACGCGGCGAATTGGACGCAGCTTGCGCCGTAGCCAATGGGCGAGATGCGTCGAGTTTGGGAAGTGATCCGAGAATTCCGACTTCCTGCATTCAGGTCACGTGCTCGTCCTAACGCGTGAAGCCAGGCCAGGCTGTGAATTAGTCGCTTCGAAACGCGATATTTTATTGCATCGCAGCGCCCAGAAACACGAGACGGCCACGACCACCGAGCACTTGCGAATATCGTCGCTTTTCTTGCACCATACCTACACTCGAGTGCATCTATCCACCAAACAGCAGAGAGTCATTTGACATCGGCCCTGGTGCTGCAACGCCGCATCCCAGCGCATCAGCGCATCAGCGCATCCATTGCGAGGGCATCCGCCGACTTCACAATGGTGTCGTCCAGGAAGAGAGGCCGCCAGGAGATGGAAGCCGTCGAGCCACCAAAGGAACGCAGCATGCTTAGTCGCATTAGGAACCTCTGGGAGTTTGCAAATCTCGCACAGTATATTTTCACCTTCGGAAGGGTCGTTAAGATTGACGAGAATCTGGACATCGAGGTACCACCCCCCGGAAGTCGTTCAAGCACTACAAGCCAAGGCTGAACACTAACGCTTTCTTTGCAGGACCTCGAGATGGAATGCCTGAAACCAAACTCGACAGTCCTCCCTGAGATTGGCCTGGCCCTCCTTAAATTCGTCTCTTCACACAGGGGTCTCACGTCAGTTCCTCTCGATAGTAGGTTGTTCTATAGCTGATTTAAGTAGTCCCGAAATATTCGATGAATACACCCGCAGACAGTATATGGCTAAGGCCCCTCACCGCAACCCATTTGGCGAGGAGGAAGAACCTGCAAACTTCAACCACTTCGATACATTTACAAAGGTATGCAATGAGCTCATTATTACGGGGGACGGCATCACTCATAATCGTAACTTTAGATCCGAGTTTTACAGCAACTCACGCAGTGGACGATGGGAAACCCAGACCGTACCCGCGAGAAAATGGACGAACAAAAGGATAGCGAACAGACAATCTGGGTAGGAGAAGAATCATAATTTACCACAAATGCAAGCTAATAGGGTTGGAATAGCGCATTGAACCTTTTGGATGGGATTCAGATGATCGTACCTACCTTGTTCTCGATGACAATCGTTTATATCGCCGGACCGATCCGCCTCCACCAGCCCTTCCAGTGGTGAAGTCGAAGAAGAACTCCAAAAAGGCAAAGGCAGCAGCGAGAGCAAGCAAACGGAGAAAAGTCTCCGAGGCTATTGAGAGCGAACCAGAGCCTATGGACGAGGCTGATGCCGAGGAACATGCCCCTAACGACTTGGAAGAAGACGATGGGTTTGGTGGGATGACCTGGGAATGCATCGCTGTCACTCTGGACGAGTTCAATACCTTCCTCGCTTCCATTGAGAAGAGTAAAGATCCAAATGAGAAGGTCCTGCGCAAACGAGTTGTCGACGACCTCTTGCCCCTTTTAGAGAAACAGGAAGAGGCGCGCAAGCGCAAAGAACAACAGAAAGAACGTGAACTGCTCAATCTTGAGAAGCTGGCAACGGCTAAGAGATCAAGTAGGATAGCGGGCAAGATGGAACAGCATAAACACGAAGAAGAAGCCCGAGAAGCGGAGAGGAAACACCAAGCCGATTTAACAATGGCAAAGAAGGAGCAAGAGAAGTGGAATAAACTCGAGAAGGAAAGGGAGTCTCGTATGATGACTCGTGAGCAGCGATTGAAGGAGCGAGAGGCTCGCCGGATCTTACATGAAGAGGAGCTCGCCAACTTGTCCGAAGACAGCAAAAAGATCGACTCGGGAGCAGGCCGTCTTTCCGAACGTCATCTAAAGGCCGAGATAGAGAGGAAGAAGCAAGTTCTTGAAGAGCTTGCTGAAGAAGAAGACTGGATTTTTGACTGCATTTGCGGTGCTTATGGGCAAATCGATGATGGAACTCATAGCATTGCATGCGATAAGTGCAACATTTGGCAGCATAGCAAGTGTGTTGGAGTCAGCGAAGCAGAGGCTGACCGGGAAGATTTTCATTTCATCTGTACAACGTGCCAACGCCGCGCAAAGGATGAAGAGAGAGCCAAGACACAGCCTCCGATCAAAATCAAGATCAATCGACCTGGATCTTCCTCTTCGCCACTGCCACCCGGGCAAAGCAGCTCAGCCGCCGGTACAAACCCTTCTTTGGTCAATGGAGATCCTCATTCTCTTGCGAACCCTCAATCCACCCCAACCAAAGTGCAAAATACCTCAAAGCCTCAGAGTGTGCAGAAGGCAATACCACAAATGGCTACATGGCAGCCAAGTAGCCAAGTACCCTCACTTCCAAACCCAAATAACACGACACCCAAGAGCCCTAACGCTTCTATGAATAATCCTCAAAAAGGACACCAAGGTTCTCCCCAGCGCGCTGGTCAGCAAACGTCTTCAATGTCGATGACAGACCGCATTCAAGGGCCTTCAACGGCATCTCATGGAACTATGGGAAGCAATGCTCCACCGCAACACGGTGCTCCGCGTCCATCTAGTGCTCATGCGTTCTCTTCGCCGCAGCCAAACAGTCCAATGAATCTACCCCCTCCGCAGGCGTATGCCTTTATGAATGGCAATGGCACATCACATAGCAACGGCACGCACAACCAAAATTCTGCGACTTCACACTTGCAAGGCTCTTCTTCATTCTCCACCAATTTTTATGGAGCACCGATTACCTCCAACGGATTGAATGGGCAGCGTCCAGGATCCAGTGACGGTGGCCTTCGCCGTGATTCTATGAATCTTTCGTCTCCTCTTGCGGCCGCTCCAGTGTTGACTCCAGCTCCCAGGGCAAATCCAGCTGCGAGTTTACCTGCGTCCAGCAGCCCAGCACCAAACAAGACCCCAACCATGCACACTTGGCAGCCTCCGAAATCTTCACCTCCACAAGTAGGAGCATCTCCTCCATCCCAGCAACACAAAGATTCCGGTCATTCTTCTGCTTTGCCGTCAGCAGTCTCTGGACTTTCGCCAATGAAACACTCGCCTCCTCGAGCACCCACTTCGAATGGCAGTATAATCCCGAATACACCCACGATGCTGCCACCGGTTGCTACTTTATCGCCTAGCCACCAAATGCAAATCCTCACCCCTCCGGTAAAGCCTTCGGAGCCCGATCGAAATAAGCCGAATGGCCAAACTGCAGCCCTCCAATGACTTTAAGGAGCGGGTGGGCATTGTTGCCATCATTTGAGATTGTATGGGGTTTTGTGTATGGCAGCGTTGAATGTGGTCCTGGTTCGTTTGGTTGGTATTCGCCTGGGTTCAGCGCAACAGCTTATGCCCAAAGGATGTCCGAGGTTCTCGTCAGGTTTTCTATCTTTTGTATATTAAATAGCTTTTTGTCCGCTGCCTCGCAGATTGTCACAAAACAATCCCTGGGAGCAATGAGGAGTCGTCTGGGGCCATTACGAAGGGATGCATTGCCATTTAGATGTCGGCTGGGATAGACTGGCGTTTTTTGGAATTACGAGAGATGATAAATGTGTATTAACTATTCCCCAAATCATAATCCCATTCATCCCAATGTCTTCGTGAAAACTTGGTTTTGAGGGAGCTGCATTCCTCCCACTGCCCTGACTATTACCAAGAATGCCGCTAGTTCTTCCGCAAGCAACAACATAACTTTGTCACGCTCGCAGCGAGAAGACAGATACTTAAGTTCACACTGGCGATTTGAAGTTCTAGAAGGCTTCTTCATAGACACGTCGCTGTGCCCAGATCTTATTCCAAGACTGAACAATTTGGACCAGTCTGGAACGCCAACCCATCGCCTATTTGAAGTCAAAAACATGTGACACAAATCAAGACTCAACATACTAGCGTAGGGTACTGTACGGTGGGTCTACTCGTATACTATGTAGCCATGTCTCTGCGGAGGCCTGGGGAGGGGACGGGGCAGAAAACCTGGAAGCAAAAGCACCAGTTCCTGCAGGGCTGACAGACGATTTTAATTTCCTACCGGGAGCTAGATCTCTCGCGGCGGCTAGAGCATCTAAGTTCATGGAGCGTAGCAGCACTTCACAGCATCATCCTCGACTCTGCTCGCAGCACTTTCGTTGGCAGCATACGAACCTCCCAAACGCCCAGCTAGACGAAGCCTTGCAACAAAAAGGCGGTAAAGCCTCTCTTCTACACCTCAGAGTGAACAACAGCGGTGCTCCCTGGAATTTTTGCGCCTCTGTAGTAATGCGTGGCCTTCTATGGAGAGGCTGAAGCCGTCATCAATGCGCTCGACAGACGTTCAAACAGTCTCAGGTGATTGGGGCAGGCTACTGCAGGTAGCCGGTGAGTTCGCGTTCACATGGCGGACTCCTGTGCGGTGCCGCAAATGAGGTCGCGCACCTGTCAGTCACAGCTCGCAGACGATCTTGTCATCACAGCAGAGAAGGAAACATAAGCCTCAGCGGTGCCGCGGTTGTAGAACCGGAATGGGAGGTAGGAGGAGGGGAGGTGGAGTGGTGGCTGCATTCCGATGCCTGCCACGACAGGAACAGCCGCTCAGCTGACCTGTGTAACGCTGCTACACCCATTCGCCGAGAATCGCAGCAGGGTTGGCATGGCTACTAGTCGCTGCGAACCACTGCGTGTGCGCGAACTGGTGGAGAAGGTATCCAGAGCTCAGAAACCCTGGTCCCCAATTAGAAGGCCGCACTGCTGTTTGTACTCACCGGTCCCTCGACAGGAACCATATTCTAGCGGTGTCTTGCCCGTTTGGATCAGGGGGCTACTTTGGTAATGGGTCGGTAGCCTAAAGGGTAAATACAGTAAAACGAGTGAGCTGCAGAGAGAGGTTGTTGCGGCTAGTGAGGTACATCTTCTACTCAAGCTATGCTATGCAGTTTGAAAGTTCGCAGCTGCACTGCATTAGAAGACGTAGAAAATAATTGAATGCGTTCTCCGGAAGGCCTGGACCTCCGCGCTGCGTTCGTGAATTGATTGTGCACGGAAGCAGTGGTTGGCCGAAAGCAGACGCCCCAGATTCGTCAAAATCGCCCAATTCGTCAATTATCCTTTGAGGAGAAATCTAGTCACGAATACATAAAGCTCAGCGCAAAATCCTTTCTTTAAAACTCCAAGTTTCAAAACAAAGACCATCTCACCTTTGAGCATCTACACAATCTCCAAAATTGCATCGCCCAACAGCGTCTTGACACATCGTCCGACAAAGAAGGCACCAGGACCGCACAAGCGACAGAAGCGCAGCACTTCAGGGGTACGGTCTCTGGAACCTCGCATCCCACTTGTCCCGTGCTGCAGTTCCAGAACACTTTCTACTAGGTAGAAGGCGCGTTACTGCAAGACGGGTACTTGCAATAGGTTCGTCCCAAACTCTCTGATACTCCACGGTCCGAGAGAAAAGACAAACTCTTCCCGCTTGATTCATTTTTCCAGACGGTGTCTAATAACCGTCACTTCAGATGAACTATCTTGCGGCAGCAGAACTTCGCTAGAACGTCCTTCCAGAAGCCGCAGTTGTTCTTTAAGGAGAGCCTCCTGGTCTCACCCGACAGCGAAGGTCCCCTCACGAAGCTTTTCGTGACGCGCACCCAGCAACACGGCATACTGCGCATCTCCCCCAGGACAGCAATCGCTATTGTCCTGCTTATATCGACATCGCAAGTCTGAAAACATACGTACTTTGTCTCCAACAACTCTGCGAGAAGCCTAGTATATTGTTTTACAACGACCACCGGCCTTGTTGAGCTACAAAAGACCGGGTACCCCCATCCCTTTTCGCAAACTTTTGCCGCCGCAACCCAGAACTTGGGACCCATAAACACACGATCCCCAAGAAGGAAAACGAAAGAGGAAAGATAATTTGTACACTCAGTCGGCCTGCCTTGCAAGCCTACTTACGAAATGGCATCGTCTCCATCGCCGTCCAATAATGGCGATCTACTCTCCCACGAGTTCCACCATCTGCTTCAACACAATGCGAACACTTCTTACCCGCAAGAAAATTACGGCAATGATGAAGACCTACGAATAAACCACAACTTTAGCTCACCGGCCCCTTCTCAGGATGGTTCGTATGCCTATCGTGGTCACCAGCAACCCAGGTTCCAGTACCAGCCTCAGCACCCTGAGTCGGGAATGGGAATCCAATATGTAAGCCGCGTGTGGTTTTCTCTTCCACGCCTCCACTGACGTTAGACTAGGAGAGTTACCAACCAGATTTCCATGGTTCAGTGTATTCGGATCAATATAGCACGCCTGCTACATCGCCACCGACCCCATCAATGAGCACTCAAGACATGCTGCGAACTAGAAGCGGCCTCGGGATTCAGAGAAGACACCAGGACCTTCGACCGATGCCTGAGGGACGATCCAGAATCGAGAAGTCTCCGAAGCCAAAGAGGGTCAAGAAGGAGAAAGTCAAGGCAGAGAAGAAGGTTGCGAAGCTTGACAGACCTCTGAGTGAATTGACGAAGGACTGGAAACACGTCCCCGTTGCAGACATCGACACGTATGTCAACCGCTCCGCCGAAGATCGACGAAAGGAGGTAGACGAAGGCAAGATTCCTGGCAAGGTGAAGCGCCCGATGAACTCCTTCATGCTCTACCGCAAGGCATACCAGAACCGGACGAAGGATTGGTGTCTTCAGAACAACCATCAGGTCGTCTCGCAAGTCTGTGGTGACAGCTGGCCGTTGGAACCCGATGCAGTGAAGGAGCAGTTCAGCGAGTGGGCACGAATCGAGAGGATCAACCATCAAAACGCACACCCAGGCTACAAGTTCTCGCCAACGAAGCCAGGGCAAGCTAAGGCATCGAAGAGAAAGCAATCCGAGGACCTTGTGACTGAGGAATCTGACTTGGACGACTTCGACTGGCAACGCGGATCGAACAGGAGGTCTAAGAAGTCAAGGCAATCTCAGGCACCTCGTATCGAACAGCCCGTCGCATATCCAACCACGAAGTCGGCATATCAATACTCTTCTAGAGAGCCATCGATGGATCACGAACGAAACTATGGCGGGTACAACAGATCGTCTTACCAGGCCACGAACCCAGGAAGACCGTTACCAGCACAGTATCAACATGACCTTCAGGCTGGCGAGTACTACCAGCAGACAATCCGACCAAATGGTCACAACATGATCGGTACTCAAGATGTGATACTCACCAAGACTGCGGCTCCCAGCGTACAATCATATTTAGGACTCCCAGGCGGACAGCAAGATTTTGCCGCGATGAATCAATTCGCACAGTACGGAAACCACCAAGACCACGCCCCGAAGCAAGAGATTGATCCCTCTTTGATCTTCCAAGGCGGAGACATGTACCATGATGGCAACTACGACGCTTCCCACTCAGGAGGTGTATTTTTCGGTGACACGCAGCACCACCCCGATCAGAAATGGGCTGCTCCAATCGCAATGATCGACCCGGCGTTGGGAGATCCAGATCTGTCTTATGCAGAGCCAGAGCAAAGCCAAGACGGAGGGCCAATCCAAGATCCACACATGAACGTCCTCAGGGGCAACCAAGAAGGATGGCACGTCGAGTCGTTGGACGGGGGTGGGGAGTTTGACAAGTGGATGGAAGATGATCAGTGAGAGTTTGGCGCAGACTGGTGTGGCGTTGTGGACATATCTCAGGTCGTTCTTCAGGACCAGTTTACTGTTAACGAGCGATGACATATGGTTAGGGAAAGCATTTTTGGTAGAGGGGCGTTGGAGGCTAAGTTGCAGTTGTTGTTCGGATGGCGTTTATTGAAGTCTTTCTTTCCGAGATAGCGAGACGGCATAATAAGTCTACTACTTGTAATTAAACAGAATAGAGCTTCGTCAGCTCAACATATTGACCGTCGTCCAGGAGTGACTGGCTGCATGAATTCCGGTCTGATTTCTTTGAGGTACCGTATATTATGCTTGCCTAGACTACTTAGTATTTCTAATCTTAATGCTTAGGGCCCGGGGCCTTCTTACAGAGTCCGGGCGGGACAAAAAACCCGGAGCAAGATTTCTAAAAAGACCAGCAAGCCGGCAGGTGGAGGCAGCGAGGCCATGTAAGTCTCGTAGGCTCTTCATCATAGGTGTTGGGAATCAAAAGAGACGTCGAGGACAGCAAGAACAAATCACAAAATGAAGTTCAGAACATGGAGGGGCGTGGTAGCCTTCAGGTGTGAGATTGGGGGGAAGGCACACCCAAGAAAAGCAAACTCGGTCGGCGGTGACACAAAGCCCATTGTCATGCAGGCAACCGGCAGCTGAAAGACGCGAGATCAGGGGTAGCGAAGTCCCAGCTTCCTAAAAAAAATCCGACTTACCAATGTCTATCGATATTGAGGGGGCAAACTCTTTTGAAAGATGATGCTTGGATGGCTTCTCTCGTAGGGAAGCAATTTGGGGTTGTTCACACCGTGAAAAAGGCCGGAGTCGAAATCTCAGAGCGTTTCAAATCGAAGAAGTGGTTTTGAGTATTGGCTTTGGTGGTTCTACCGTGAGTCTCTGACGGCGCTAATCGCTTGCTAAGCCTGATGTATTGAATTGTTATATCCATTGTACTCAATAGCTAAATTCATATCATGAAGTGCAGGTGAGGTCAAAAGGTGGGGCCGCGCTAAACGCGCCCGCCACAAGAAGCGCGCCTTCTGAACGCGAAGAAAGCTTGGAACAACAAGGCTGAAGAAAGATCATCGAACAATCCTGCACGCCTAGAAAACGTCCAAATGTACGGGGACTTGGGTAATAAGCTTGTGAGAATCCCTCAATTAGTATATATCCATTGCTAAAACTCCAACTCCAGGTCCAGCATGCGAAGCGGACGCAGAAGCTCGAGCATCTTCCCCCATACCAGACGGAACTTGTACGCGGCGTGACCAGAGAAGTGCGAGAACTGGACAAGGACGTGTCAAACATCCTGCAGCCATTCAACGGCTCTTTCGACCCCTCTTCCGATCCTGCAATTGCCTGTACGCTGCTCGTCGATCACCTCTGTATGCGCCGGAACAAACGATGTCTCCTCGCGTACCACCGTACGCGTACGGACAAGCTGGAGGAAATGGTGTGGAACGGCAGCGATATCGCGGATTTGGCAGGGCAGCAGGGCGCTTCTAGTGAGGGGCAGAATGGCGGTGCTGAGCTGGGGAATGGGGAGGGGAATAGCAGCAGCTTAAGCCCGGAAGAGGAGGAGTATGTGAGGCAATACAGTGATCTACTAGCTGCGTACAAAGGACAGTGGACGGATATCGATTTGACTGGGAGCTTGGAGCCTCCACGGGATCTCTTTATCGATGTTCGGGTCCTTAAGGATGCTGGTGAGATACAGACCGAATACGGGTGAGTTTCATGGGTTATTGCGGCTTGCTTCTCAGCTAATTGGCCGGCAGGACCATCAACCTTACCAAGAATTCTCAATTCTATGTCCGTCAAGGAGATGTTGAGCGACTAATTGCACAAGGCTATCTGCAGAAGCTCGGGTGAGAGCCTTAGAGTCGAAACAGTACTAATATCTATGCCGGTACGAATGGTAAACATTAGCGCCGATGCTTGGAGAGTACATCTTGGGAACATGTCTAGTCGGGAAGACGCCGCGCCCGGCCTCCTACAATCCTCTCATAAGGATTTAGAAAACGACCCACTACGGTTGAAGCATTGTGGATGCGGATGTACTATCCGCGGGAACCAAGGGATTGCCCGCTCGCCAAGGAAGTGGAGGGAGTGTGGGCAGAAAGGGGGCATGTTGTGGATTTGGCTTGTCAAGGATCCACGAGGCGACTGTATTGGGAAAAGCCGTGGATCCTAATATTGTACTGCGATGTACTATAGACATGAAAGAGGAGGCAATGACGACTTGCGGGAGAATCATGTGAGAAGTCATAAATTGCACACATGTTGTAGCAAATGATGTTCTATGGCGCGAACATGCCTGTTGATTTGCGCCATCTGCTTCGCGAGAGGCGTTTCATTGCAGATGCGGGGTACTGTGAACCGTTAAATGCAGAGCCGTGTTGGGGCTGTTTCAACGAAGTCACTTGAGTCAAGTGGTATTGATGTAGTAAAAAGGTTTCCTTCCTGAGGGGTAAAGAGCTCACTGCATTGGTTTATTCCCAAAGAGGACGTCTGGCTAAGTGCAAAACTTTGTGCTCAAGGCAATGGACTCGAGAAACCTGTCGGAGAATTTACGGACAGGGAAGAGAAAAAGTTGCACATAGTGGAGTTCCCCTCCACATGCCGCCTTAGAGGTCTCACCACCGGTCACATGTAATAGAAGACTTACCTAACGAGTACCACTTTGGCCCACTTGCTGCAATTGGGAATATTTTGGTCGGAAGATATTTAATTATGCCATGCAGTTGGATGCACATTTTAGGGTTTACAAAGAGTTTTGTATAAATGAAAGAGTAATAACAGTTCAGGAGTTTCTAGATGCCCGGATGTCGAAACTGGCTCAGCCCATTCCAGCCCCCCTCGATGCAGCTTGAAAAGTTCTTGCGGCTATGGTGGGGGCAGGCCATACAGCGCACCCTGTTCACACGGTGGCGCGGGCTTCTTTGCAGGCCTCTGCAGGGCTAATGCATGGAACAGGGCGACAGGTTGCACCTGCACCTGCAACAACGCGTAGCTTGCCATCGGTTCAAGGTATCGCGAGAAAATCATCACCAGAGCCCTGGTGGGTCTGGAGGGGACGAGGAGGAGGAGGAGGAGGAGAAAGATTCCGCGACTAGGTATGGCCGTGGTTCTCGAGTGGTTCTCAACTCTCAGCCGGCCCTCTCGGAAAGTATATTCTCAATCTCTGCTTGTATAGCGTTCTTTGCCATCTCCTTTTACTTGTCTTTCTTACAATTCGTTGGCAATTGCACTTGCACTTGCACTTGCACTTGCACTTGCTCCGGAAAGGACCCAGCACGTCACGGTTCCAAAGAACCACCGGCCCATTAACCAGGGCACTTAGCGGAACCGGCCTCGCACCCTGTCAATCTGGGCCGTCATCTGCCAAAATTACCTACTAAATTAACTTTTTGTCTGTACGGTGTCTATCCTTTTATCTTGGGCTTCATTTCCTACCTGCTCCCGCTCCAGCCTCGACGGCGGCGACAGGCAGGAAACCACAACACACACGCGGTTTTGCGAGGAGGATCAATACCATCATGTCCCTGCCATCGACTGCCTTTGGATCTGGCCGGCGACTGAGGGCACCTTCGGTCGGGTCCCATTCGAGTCCGCGGATAATACCAGGCAGCTCCGACCAGGATAGCAATTCGATCGCGCCTTCCGATGCGAACTATGGCTCTTTCCGGGGGAATCAAGAGATACAAGGCTCTGTACCGAATACATCGACTAACCACAGGGAACCAACACGATCTTCTGTGCATCTTTCTTATCGGGGTCCTCAAGGTACGCGTCCTCCAATTGCACCACTTCTGATATTCACTTTTGCTAAGAAAGTTAGCTGCCATTGATAGTGCACAATATGCTAGAAGTGTTCGAGAAGATACCGCAGACCTTGCGTCTTTTGCCCTCTCCGACAGGGCATCTGCACATAGCACCTCACCTCCTCGTCGGTCCAGCCACCAGACACATCTCGAATCCTTCTTTGCCAGCGGACCAGACGCCGAGTCCGCTACGAATCGAGAATCCGAACCCTTGCACCAGACTACCATCCACGAAGTCTCCGAACCCGGTTCACCAGAGGGGAGTGCAAGATCGGACAAGTCCCCTGGGACCTCTGTCCTTACGAATATGCTTAGACGCTCCCCACCAAGCACATCGCCTCCGCAGAAACAACAAACTAGGGAGGAGGCAGTGGAGGATGACATTGAACCAGAGGCCGGTTCGTATCGGGGGCGCAAAATAGTTCCACAAGCTGTCCAAGAGGACGAGCAAACGCCGCTTCTGGGAAAAGGCCCAGTTGAGCATCATCACCATCCTGATTGGATACAAGGGGAGCAGGATCTCGAAGGGCAAAAGGCAAAAGGGTCCAAGTCTTGGCCAAAAATACGCAATGCCGCGCTGTGGCCCAAAGAGAAAGGGTTGCATATTGTACGGGATGTTCTGAACCCAAAGACTTGGGATAGGAAGGTTATCTGGCAAAACGCTGTGGTGGCACCCGTTTCCTATCTTCCAGCAGTTATCATTGGTCTTATATTGAACGTCCTAGATGCATTATCTTATGGTATGTCAAATTCAGGGGCTCAATCTTCGACCTCAACATTCTAAACGCTGCTGGAATGTGCAAGGTCGCGAAGTAGTGTTGTTCCGTTCGGCTAATATTTTGTTGTAGGCATGATTCTTTTCCCTCTCGGACAACCAACATTCCAAACGCTTGGCTCAGCAGGCATTTCCATGTTTTACGTAAGCTGTATTGTATCTCAATTAGTCTTCTCTTTGGGGGGAAGTGGATTTAAGGGAGGAATCGGTTCTGAAATGGTCAGTCATCCAATGAGAACATGTGAAGCTTGTTATTGACAGTGATACAGATCGAAGTAGTGCCTTTCTTCCACAAGATGGCGTTCAAAATCATAGAAAAGGTTGGGGAAGAGAACACAGATGCAGTCATTGCAACGACCATCACATCTTACGCCATCAGTTCCGTCATTACGGGCCTGGTCTTTTTCGGTATAGGATCCGCTAGACTTGGCTATATGGTTGGATTTATACCTAGAAACATCTTGATTGGTTGCATTGGTGGCGTCGGCTTTTTTCTCGTTGTCACGGGCTTTGAGGTCTCTGCTCGTCTGGACGGCAATCTCAACTATGATGGTGCTACCCTGCGCAAGATGTTCGAACTCGACACTTTCCAATTGTGGATTATTCCATTCGTTCTTGCCATCGTTCTATTCAGGTTGGGGAAAAAGATCAATAGCAAGTATTTACTTCCAGGGTTTATATTGACCATACCGGCAATATTCTATTTCTTCGTCTTATCTCTTGATGAGTTGGATCTTGGAAATTTGACAAGAAATGGGTGGATTTTTGAGGGGCCAGAATCTGGAGAGCCATGGTGGTACTTCTACACTTTATACAGTAAGTCAGCCTGTTATAGCATTCAGGATATTGCTTACGTTACTAGATTTTAGGATAGTCCATTGGGGTGCGATAGCTGAGTGTATACCATCTATGCTTGCGCTTACCTTCTTTGGTGTTCTGCATGTTCCAATCAATGTTCCGTCTCTGGCTTTCAGCGTCGGAGATGATAACATCAGTTTGGATAAGGAACTCATCGCCCATGGTGTCTCAAACGCCCTTTCTGGAATTGCAGGCAGCATACAAAATTATTTAGTCTATGCCAACAGTCAGCTTTTCTATAAAAGTGGCGGCGATAGTCGGGTGGCTGGTTTTATGCTTGCTGTTGGCACCTTTGGGGTTATGTTAGCAGGACCTGGGATCATTGGATATATCCCCATCATGATGGTCGGGTGTCTAATCTTTTTGCTCGGATTCGAACTACTCATCGAAGCCCTGTGGCTACCAAGGAAAAAACTGCATCTATATGAATATCTGACGGTAAGTTTCTGGGGCATCTGAAATAACAGGATGGACTGAGTGCTAATCTACACCAGGTGGTTGCAATTGTGCTTGTTATGGGCATTTACGATTTTGTGGTCGGGATCTTTTTAGGAGTCGGACTTGCCTTCGTGTCATTTGTCATCCTCCAGTCGAGAGTTGAAGCTGTCCGAGGGGATTACTCTGGAGAGGTTGTCAGCTCTACTGTTCGCAGAAGCCCTACCCAATCCCGCTATCTTCGAAAGGTAGGAGAGCAAATTCATGTAACGAAATTGTCAGGTTACCTATTTTTTGGTTCCATCGTCAATGTCGAAGACCGCATTGTAGCTTTAATCGGGGACGAAGCTTTTCGTGCACGTCCGATTCGGTTCTTGGTCTTGGATCTTAGGCACGTAACCGGACTCGATTATTCCGCTGCGGAAGCGTTCAATCGGCTCAATAGGATCTTCAGCAAAAAAGGCGTCTCTCTCGTTATGAGCGGTGTCCAACCGAACGGGCCTTTCAACTCAACTCTACTTGCCGTTGGCCTTGGCCAAGGGGAAGGTGACAATGAAGTAAAAATGCTTTCCGACCTCAACTCAGCACTTGAGAGTTGCGAGAACGAATTATTGAAGACTCTATACACAAGCAAAGACGCTCGCTCAACTCACCACTCACCAGCTCACCTCGATGTACCTAGACGGGCTTCCCAGGGTCCCCAGAGCCGTCAACTACCGCACTCGATCGATGCCCAATTTAGCTCGCCGCGCGCAATCAACTGGCTACGATGGCCAACACCACGCTGGATGAAAGCCCCGCAGAATCTAAATACCAAAATTTCAAGGAGCCTCTCCGGCTCATCCTCCAAACATTCCACGGTCTCACAACCAAGAACGAAGATTTTTGGTTCCGAGCCGTCCCATACTTCACCAAGAAAGAGTATCCCGCAGGCACCGCTCTGTACAACTGTGGCGAGCTAGCTCAGGAATTTTATCTTTTGGAAGACGGCATTCTGCGCGCAGATTACGACTTACCGCAAGGCCAATATTTCGAGAGCATAGTAGCAGGCACCACCTGCGGCGAACTGCCTTTCTTCTCCGAAACAGTCCGCACTGCGACCGTGGCAGCAGAGCGGGACTGCGTGACTTGGCTCCTAACCAGAGAAAGCTGGGAGAATCTCGAGAAATCCGATCCAGATGTAGCAAATGAGTTGCTGCGGATCGCCATGAAACTCACGAGCGAGAGAATGGACGCTATTACTGCATACGTTTTGACGACTGCGGGATAAGATGAGTTGAGCTGTATACGTGTATTTAGACATACCATTTTCGAACGTTATCTTGCATTTGGGTAGTTGCATAGCCTGGCGCGTGGGATGGAAAAGTCATTTAGGGTTGGTGTATAATTGTACAGATATTGGGTTAGATCAAGACATCTGCCCATAAATTCAAATAGGAACGTTTTGAATCCTGGACAGGCCATAACCAGATCTGATTAAAAAAATGATTTCTTCGTGAGGCTTTCGCGTTCGGTTCCATTGCAATGTCTAGGTAGCTCCTGCCTGCTGGGGACCATGGCCGTCGATTTTCGTAACTTACTTCATTAAGAGAATTGAGAGCTAATTATGCTTGCAAACAGAGCAGGAACGATGTAGGGGCATGGATCCGGGGTCCGAGAAAGGCTCTCCAGCCCCAATCGAGAGGCATAGGGTGGTAGAATCCAAAGCTCGTCTTTGATTTGCAATCTCATCTTCAACGTGAAATTTTCAATATTTAACAGAGCGTAATCGTGCTGACTTCACTACGTGCGCATGATTCTGTTCTCTCTGCATATCTAGTCTGCTTACAAACAATCCCTTCCAAGGGAGAAGCCGTATCAGGGATGATTTGAAATCACACCGCGTCCAAAACTTTGGGAATTGAGCAGCTACGGCTGACAAATCCCCGTAGCAGGTGGCTTTAAAAAAGTGGATGAGTAATCGCCGGGCTCGACTGGTTCGGCTTCCATGCTCAAGTCGGGCGTGCATTGTAACTGTGCCCGGAACTCGTTGATTTTTTGTGGATTGTA
>QGMK01000275.1:0-30758 GCA_007825345.1 Lachnellula suecica
GTGTTTTGTTGCATATCGAGGAGGAGCATTTTAAATGGGGCAATGTTCTAGGCGTGGTTCTCAAGGCATTAAAGAGTGGATGACGGAAATTTGGCATCCCAGGAAAAATACCCTTCTGCTCTGAGACATTTTGGGATGACGAGGAGAGAACACATCATGCTAAGTATATCTGTTACATATTCGTTGCACTCCCGGGAAATCCACTGGTCAAGGACGTTTGGCGCGAAAGAAAATAGTGTTTGAGATGACGGAGAGAGAATATATCCTGCTAGAGGGAGTTTGGCCAAGAGAAAGACGTATGTTGCGCTTCCCGGGAAACAGGGCGTGGTTTTTAGCGCAATAAGCCAAGTGGTTGAGATGACGAGGAGATGAAATCACGGTCTTACAAGAGGGACTTTAATTGAGGGAAGATATTTGTTGCAATTCGATACTATCTTGGCAAGGAAAATTTTGGCCGAGACAAGACACTTGTTGCAATTCGCATTTACTTGGCATCTTTGTATGAAGGGGAGTTGGGCCAAGACAAGACGTTTGTTGCAATTCGGATTCATCCTTGGCACACTAGTGTGGCTCGACGAAGACTGGGGTTCTGGTGCGTGGAGGCGGCTACTCCCGAGCAAGCGCTGCGCCAGTCGAACCTAATGGTCTGTTCTCGAACAGCTACTTGGCATGTCGTCAAATGACTTTCGTCATGTTTAGCAAAAGTCCTTCAAGTGCTAGCAATAGCCTGTCATCACTTCGTCATATTCAGATGAGCGGGGAAGTTGATAGCAAGCGTCCGATTTGCAATATTACTGTTTTGGGGAATACCAAGTCAAAAAAGTATGGCAAGTACCAGAGTCTGGATTGGACTTTAAAAGTATGAGGAGGTGAAGATAAAAACTCGGAGCTGTAGACGTGCAACATTTTTGCTTTTGGGGTCCAGATTTAGATAGTTGTGGCAAGTTCATACGGTGCGCTTACGATCACCTTGACGTATGAGAAGGGAGACCATCGACAGGCCTAGTAGTATCTAGAAAGCTTGCCAGCACCTTTCTCTGTATAACTTTACTGATAAAGGGACTTTGTTGCATATCGCAGCGGGAGATCAGCAGCGCTTGTTTGGGGGGGGAGTTAGGATTGGTTTTGGCAAGGGAAGCGGTACGCTTGCTATCACTTTGTTCTGAATAGTACAAGGTTGAACCATAAGTCGGTCGAAGGGAAGCACTCCCGATGCAGAAACGCTGGGGCCCCGATTGCCAGGAAGAAGCCAGAATTATGGTTCTCCTCATTTCCATGGGGTTAAGTTTTCATACGGCAGCTTTATTTGATCTCGCACGCTGGACTGTCATCAGGTTTAAGTTTGCATCTCGAGAACATTTTCTAGCCCTGCACAAGATTACTTCTTGGGCATGTGTTTTGTTCTTTGAGCAAGTGCATCAGAATATCAAATTTATGAGTTCACCATGCGTTTCTACTGCTGAACCCTAATCAAGCTGCCGAGCAAACCTAGATATTTTTGACTTCTGTTGCACATCGCAGCTTCTGCAGTCCCGGAAGGACTTCGTTTATCTGCTTGCCAAAAAAATCTTACCGTTAGTCTTCAAAGAAATCATGGAGATTTCTGACTTTTGCTGCATTTCGCAGGCTGTGTAACGCTGCACTGACTGTGCGGGCCGTCGGGAACTATGCTCGATTTTGACCTTTGTTGCATGTCTTCAGCCTTATGCACTGTGACGCAGATTTTACCGGTATATCCTTTTGATATCAATTCCGGAGCTTGGGTCGAAAGGGTCGAGACTTCGTCAAGTGGGAAAGGAGCTGGCTAGAAGCGGGAGACATGATTTTTGTTGCATGTCTTCAGCCTTATGTACGGTGACGCAGATCTTGACGGCTAGTAAAACTCTCTTATCAATTCCGGAGTTTGGGCTGGGAAAATCGAGACTTCGTAGCGGGGAAGAGTTGGCCAGAAGCGGGAGACATGATTTTTGTTGCATGTCGAATTCGGCCCTTTTGACAAGACAATTGTGAATAGGGTCTATACTTTGACGAGATCATGCGTTCTTTTAGTTAGTAAATTACAAAACTAAGATGGGACGGAGTCTTGGTGCAAGCGCCGGCCCTACAATGTAGTTACTTGACGGAATTTGGGGCGACTAGGGCTGTTATTTCTTGCCAATTTTTGACCGAGATGATAGAAAAGGCTACAAAGAATAAAAGCAACTATGTCCTCTCAATCTCAGTACATATTGTACAGGGTATTGATTTTCTGAGAAGTGATGTTGTTGCGTGGGCGAACTTCTCCGTGAGCAGCAAAGACGTTAGACTTAGTCCCGTTGACGAGCAATGACTTCGACACAGTTCTACAGAATTCACTGGCCAAGCAATTGCATCGCCGATGGAAATTCTCATGATGAAGGATGACATCTAGACTTCTCATCGATTGAGTGAGGAAAGTTTGTTGCAATTCGCAGTTTCTCGGCACGGATGCCGCAAGGTAATTTGAGTACTGGTCACCCAAAGAGAATTCCTATTCATGTGTTATCACACTATTTTATGCCGAGCTCTGGGGAAGTGAAAGTGGGCGTTAGATGTCCCACAAATACTAAATCTATTGTGACCTCGATGATGAACTAAAGAAACGTTGATGTGCTAAATGAATCTAATTCCAATGACGGAGCCAAGAAAGATGGAGGAAAAACTAGGCGGACGACAAATTTACCTGAGAACCCATGCCTAGATTTTCATCTAGTTGGCCCATTAGTGTGGTGGTAAGGGCAGGCCAAGACCATTAGCAACATGCGAGATTAATTATGTTAACCTTTGAAACGCTAGGAAATTCTTGAATACGGCTTTGACTGGTCAACACTTTCTGTTGCACTTCGAAGTGAGGGGTAATACCCCGCAGCAGTCTTGATAGTAAGTGATGTAAGAGATAACGGGAAATACAGACGACGCGACAAGAGACGTTGTGACATAGCAGTACAACTCCGGGTGTCTCTTTGGAGGATTCATCATCGATTGGGTATCTAATCTAGTAATTTCGTTACGAGTCCCAAAAGCTCAGCAAGCTTGGTGTGATATATTTTCACTTGAAGTAGTAAAAGGGAAGAGGAGTGATGCCGGCTCAGACAGAGTAAGCTTGAGATGGATTATATCATACTGTCCCATCAAGCAATGGCTTAGTATAAAATTAAATCTCGAGCTGTAGGTCTAGCAAATTGAGTTGAACTGACGATTGCACGGTTCAAGAACTTCAAAAATCTTAGATTCTATGACTTGCGCAAATTCTAGTCTGGCTGGCTCACTTGCTAATTCTCCAGTCAGGCCATCAGTACCAGAGACAGTGTGTTGGTAGGCGTTGGGCAGATTTGGGCGGTTTAGCACGGAACTGTTCCTTTCTCCTTCCAATGAATGACTCTCTGAGATCATTCAATGACTTCGTTCCGCTTGCATATAAAATAACCTTCGAGACTTCAAACGGTATTTCACAAGATAGGTTTTGTGAGATGAGCAGGTCGCGAGCAGGCCTTAGAAAGAAACCAAATTACGCACATATCAAACGGTCACGTGGTAGTACAAGATGCACGAATTGAGCCTAGTCTGCAGTGGGACTTCCTTGCAACGACCTGCGTAAATTCTCAAATGTCTAAAGCTTTCTCTTAACTTACGAAGCATATTACTACTTTACACTCTACCCATCATAGCTGCAAGCGCCAGATCCTTGACCCGCGTTATGTACATATCAGTCGTGTGTTGCGCGAGGTCTCCAAAGATCACCTCTCTCAGTTCTTCAGATGTTACAAGTGATGCTGACGCGCTGCCATTCTCCTTGTCGCGGAGCAAGATAACATCCCCGGCGTTGGTGAGTGGAGGAGCTGGCGTAGGCCACAGCGGCAATTCCCCCCACGGCGCAGGCGGCGCGCCAGAAACGGTCTCGCGGATTACTGAAGTACCACGAGAACGACGGACCACTTTCACTTTCGTGGCTGTTGCAGATGCAGGTGGTGATACGGTCATCAATTTCGCCAGAGACTTCATATATGCCGCGTCACTTAGCCGGAGGATTGGGTCGCCTTCATTTGCAAACGACAGGAAGACGCCAGATCCATGATCTGGCTTCCGCAGAGGCGTTAGCGAGAGAGGTGGAGCGCCAAAAGTCATACAGTTGATGCTGGAAAACTGGTTTGCTAGTCCCGTCAAGTTCGAGTTGACGGAAGTCGATAGCATGTGGCAATAGAGCATTGCGGCTACAGCGCCGCCCGCCGAGTGGCCGGTGAATAAAAGGGAAGGCCTTTCCGAGGAAGCCGGATGCTGCTGTAGCTGTGCCGCGACTTGGTCCACCATTGCCTTTGCGACCTGAAGAAAGCCTGCATGGCATTCATTATCCTCGTCATCCAAAAACCCAGCGGGACTCGCAGGTTTTGCCGCTTTGTTGACAGCCCAGTCTGAGAGTGATTTCAATTGACTTCCACGTATGGAGACGATGAGGAGACGAGTGTCATCAATGAGCTGGTCGTCTAGAATCATTGCCTTGATGTCTTTGGATGAGTTTGCAGGCGTGTATGTACCTCGTCGAATGAGTGATTGCGAGTCATAGCAATCTAACGATGCTTGTGCAGCACGACACGCCATGGACCACGTTGGAAGCGAAGCATTGAAAAATGGCAGTTTTGGCGGCAATCGAGAGTTTTTGAACAGGGCAGCCTTCCTCGCTAAAGAAGATGCCTCTCGGGATGCGGCATCCTGAGCTTCTGGTTGCGGCCGTCTGGTCGTACCCTTGCGTATCCGCTGTTGGTATTGTGTTGGGGCTTGTAGATGGGAGTTGAGAGAACCTTCGGTCTCTTCTGCAATCGGCTCTGAGGACCCGTCAAAACTGTATATTGACGTTGCGCTGGAGTATATCGATGCAGAGTCTCTGGAATATATTGACGCTGAGTCTCTAGAGTATAACGACGATGCACTGGACTGAGTCACTTCGATGGTGAGCTCTTCAAAAGTGTCCAAGTCCGCGTCTGACGCGGCTTCTTCTCCAGAGAGGTTCGCGGACGAAGTTCGACTAGAAGTCGGTCGAACAGAGGGGTTTAAATCATGAGGCAGGCTACTTGATATTTCATGGCGTCCTTCGTCGTATTTCAAGTCCCTTCGAACGGGTTCAGACTCCATGAGGAGATCAGGCTTCCTCGTCTGAGAATCCGCAATTTCATTCCGTTGAGGAGAGATTTCCCGTATCGGAAGAGATTGATCAGGCACGGCCAGTTTTGTTTCGGACGAATTCCTTGACAGAAAAGTCGCTGATCGTATGCTCGCCCAGCTATTTGTTCGCGTTGGCTTAGTAGCCATGGCAGGAACTGGGTCGCGGGTAGGAGCTGGAGTGTTGACTTGTACCGCCTTCGCAGGCTTGCCATAGGTGCCGGCTTTATAAGCCCCTCTAGGCATGGCGAGGTCTGAAATGGGGATGTTATGCTGTCAAACAATATGATTGTTAGAAATACGCCAGAGGCGATGAAAAGGTCAGAATGATGTTCAAGTGAATAACGATATCAATTTGATTGCCAAGAACTCCAAAGCATGACAGCTTCCGGTAGATATAAAGACGTAGGCATGATCAGTTTGTTTATCAGTAGCACTTCGGCCACAGCGAGGGGCCTGAAAGTTGCGCCCTCAATATCTAGCCGATTTACTGTTCTGAGAGCGATTCGCGTTCTTTTGCTTCGACGTGGCGCATTTAGATCGAGCGAAGCTGCAATATCTACGGCGTGTCCGACTCCGCCTGTTTACTTCCGACGCATAAAACCATGGAATGTGGGGATCGTGAGTATTGACAATTCGCAATGTTAAATGCATGCAATTTTCATAGCGCGTCTCTCATAGGCCAAAGAAGACCTAGAGCACGACTTAGCGAATTGTGGCGTCGCCCAAGAGTCTATTTATTTCACAGCCAAAGCCCAATTATTGGCTCGCTTAAAAGTACACGGGTATGGCAGCAGCTGAAAGGGGAGCGAGGCTGGCTGAGGCGTACTACTAGAGGCTCTGCCTTATCTCGCACCACTGAGAGTTGCGGAAAATCCACGTCCACATCTCAATTAGCATAGTGGCTGATGAGACCGTGGACAAGTATACGCGGAAATTTATCGCTGGCAATAGACTGTTGGCGTTCTAGTCCACATCAAGGAGGCTCAGCTGAAACTTGGCGAAAGCTTGTCTGCACCTCAGCCAACGAGTGATCAACACGGGTAGCTTTAGCGGTTTCTCATACAGAAGTATACGTCAAAATGCAGAGGCTCCAGTCTTCTGCCGTCTCTCCAGTCAGCCACCTCACATGGCACGAGCTGCCTGCGTGATCCAGAAAAATGGGTCTGCCAAATCAGACGGCACAGATACTACTGCGTCTTCATTCTAGAACTCTTAATTCCTTTTTTAGGCTGTTTTCACTTATCAGAAAAGTAAGTTCCATTTCCTACTCTGAATCTCTGATTTGTATCCCCGTTCTAGTAGTACTCTTAGATCGTACTACGCCTTAATCAAAACTCAGACTAGAATTAACTTAGAATTGGGCTTGCCTATGCATATCGGGCGCTCCGTTGCAGTGCGCCTTCACTTCTTCGGTGGAGTGTCTGCTTGATACAAAAGTCGCCCTGCTTCCCCAAAATTCTACGTCTTTTGTTACCTCAAGATCCTTCCAAAGTGATTGATTGCATACATCCCTCACTATGTCGTCAAAAAAACCAGCCGACATCGAAGTTCAAGTTCGAGAATCGGACTCTCGGGATACACCCGACAGCAAGACCTTGATTGAAGATTGGGATGCACCTCACAACACAGAAAATCCCAGAAACTGGAGTGCCTGTGAGTGATATACACTGCCTTTACGTTTCAGCAACATAGCTGACAATTCAAAGTCAAGAAAGCCCGCCATATCATCCCAGTAGCGCTGCTATGCCTCAGCGTCACAGCCGGCTCGTCAATGATCACACCAGGTACCTTTGCCATTGCATACAAATTCCAAGTATCTCACACTGCGGCGTTGTTACCACTCTCGTTATTCGTACTGGGCTTAGCTATGGGTCCCATGCTCGCTGCACCTATATCAGAAACTCGCGGTCGGAGCATTGTCTACAAAGCCAGCATGCCTCTGTACATGCTGTTCATTCTCGGTGCCGGCCTCTCAGAATCCTTCGCAGGCTTGCTTGTATGCCGTTTTCTTGCAGCCATGTCTGGAGCTCCGTGTCTTGCAGTGGGAGCTGGTACCGTCGCTGATCTCTTTGAGCCGACAAGGATGGCCGCCCCTGGTGCTATCGTGGTTATGGCACCGTTCCTGGGTCCTTGTAAGTATTACGATAACCCTCAAGCTGGTAGCAACGTTAATAAACTGTTACTTGCAGGCCTTGGACCAGTCATCGGAGGCTTCTCAGCAACATACACAGAGTACCGATGGACGCAATGGTCCACCATTTTCCTAGCACTATTTGCATACATCCTCGTTCTCCCAACCCAAGAAACGCACCGGAAAGTCCTGCTCAAGCGAAAAGCCCAGCAACTGAACCTCCCACCCCCAGAGCCCGAGCTCGCACCAAAAGAAGCCGTCAAGATGCTGCTGACCATCGTCCTCATCCGCCCGATCCGCATGCTGGCGTCCGAGCCCATCGTGCTGCTGTATTCCATCTACAATGCGTTTACGTTCAGCGTGCTGTTTGCCTTTTTTGAAGCCTATCCGTACTATTTCATGGGCGAATATGGGTTCGAGATCTGGCAGTCTGGGCTGACCTTCTTGGGTGTTGGATTGGGGGTGTTGCTTGGAGCTGTCGGTGCGATTCTGGTTGATCTTTTGGTGTATCAGAAGATTGTTCGGGAGGGAGGGGATCGTATCAAGAATAAGGGGCCTGAGCAAAGGCTTTACATTGGGATGATTGGGGATCTGTTTCTCCCCATCGGGTAAGTCATTCCGTTGTCCTCGGAATTTTGGAAATCCAAGATCATGGTACTGACTTCCGTCACAGACTCGTTTGGTTTGCCTTGAGCGCCAAAACATCAATTCACTGGATTGTACCAGTACTTGCAGGTGTCCCATTCGCCTTCGGCAATGTCACCGTCTTCATCTCAGCGGCGCTGTACATGCTAGATGTTTACGGCCCACTGAGTGGCGCATCAGCCATGGCTGCTAATGGTCTGATGAGATACACTATGGGCGCTGCCTTCCCACTATTTACCGTGCAAATGTACGAGAAGCTGGGTGTCAAATGGGCCACCTTGCTTCTAGCATTTGTTTGCATGCTCATGGTCCCTATACCGTGGGTATTCTACAAGTTTGGGCCCGGGATTCGGAAGAAGAGCGCCTTGGCTCAATGATATTGCTGACAGGATAGAGTACGGAGTGTACATAATAACATAGACTTGAGCAGTCGCCTGCATGATTATGAATTTACGAATATTTCACGCCACTAGCTACTCTCGTAACATGTTCGTCTCAACATAACCCCCTAGTGCCCAGCAGCCATCGCGGCCTCCTTATCCTTCAACATCTTCTGCACCGACGGCCTCGCCACCAGCCTCTGATTCCACGCATAATAATCCGGATAATTCTTCTCAATCCCCATCTTCGCCGCCTCATCCCCCAAAAATAAACCCCACCATACCGTCCCAAGTAACGAAACTCAAATCCGCAATGGTACACTTATCACCCACCAACCACGTCTTCCCCTTCAGCGCCTTATCCAACACGTAGAAAACGCGCTTGACCTGCTCGAAATAGCGCTCTTTGGCGCTGGGCAGCTGCTCCTGGTGGAATTTCCAGAACCAGGCCGCCTGTCCGAAATAGGGGCCTTGGCCGCTCATCTGGAAGTGCAGCCATTGGGAGACGTGGTATTTCTCCGGGGAGGAGGTGTAGGTGAGCGCGGCGGATTTGTCGTAGGTGGCGACTAGGTACTCGATGATGGCGCCGGATTCCCAGAGGGTGATGTTGGTGTTTGGGTCGTGGATTGCGGGGACGCGGCCGTTGGGCGAGACTTTGCTTTCGAAGGGTTCTTTCTTTAGGTCTGCGAAGTCTGGGGGGTGGGTTAGTTGTGAGGGTGGAGGAGAGGGAGGGAGTGAGGTACCCATCCATTCGGTCTCATAGGGAATGTTGAGTTCGCGGAGGATGAGATCTACCTTCCATGGATTGGGCCCGGTGCCTTGTTTTTGTCAGTACATCAAGAGCAAATTAGAATATATGTACGTACCATGGCTATAGAGGGTAATTGGCTTGCTCATTGTTGCGTTAGATATTTCGAAATGATTATCTCAGGGTATGATTATATTGTTATCCCTCTGCACTTTCCACGGCAAACCACTTCTTATACACCCTCAACCCCTTTCCCCTGATCATGATCTCATTCAAGAGGCGACCCCTCCTCTAGCTCCCCCTTAAGCTCGAGTTGCGGAGAAGAGTCAATGGACCCTGACTTAAGGCGGTTAAGTGCAGGCGAGATTCGGCAATAAGGAAGAAGCTACCTCGACGGCGCGAGCACTAGGACGTTCGGATTGATGATCAATTTTTCTAGAGTTTGAAGTGGAATACTACTTGCTTTGATCGGTGCTCAATCTCTGACAAAAATCAAACGTTCAACTGCTATAATGATTCAAGTTCATTGAACTGGTGAAATATGTAGGCTTTGATGAATGTCATAAGATGATACAACTTTGGACGATGTGGCATAGTTTCAACAGTGTGATGAGAACAGGCCTTGAGTTTTGAAGAAAAGCTGCACTCGGCCTGTGCGAAAGAGAGCATGCCCAAGCACTTACCTTGAACTCTTTTATCAAACCAAACCAAAAAAAATTGAAATCAAAACCCATGCACGGGAAATCATGACCTGGAGAAAAACAGGGTTCAATGCCCCTTTTGTATTTGCATGGTATATCCAACTCTCTATCCAGAAAGTCCAGTCCAGTCCAATCCAGTCCAAATCCATTCAGACCCATGCCTCGTATATACGATAGAACCCCCAACGCCATACCCAAACCCTAGCGAGGGGAATATATTCGTCCCTCGACTTGAAAACGCCAATATCCCAGAATATTAATAAAACTGTATCTATATGCCGCACTCATTATATGTACCCGTGCCGTCCTAGCTCATTACATTACGTACTATATGTGTATATATACATATTCAGCAGCCTGTCAGTTTGTTCGTGGGCCAGTCGTACCCGGTTTCGCTCCACAACTGGAAGTCATTTATTAGCTTGAGTCTAGAAAGGGGACAGGAAGGGACGAAGCTTACAGTAAGATTCGGATTATTATACGACACAGGATGCTTCGCGATGTAATCCGTGGTTGGGTATCCAGGCGGGTCACACGTGGTGCTCTCCTGGCCCTCCTTCTGGTAGATGCGCACATAATCCACATGCATCACCGTCGGGAACACTAGATCCTCGAGGAAGATCTGCGTCCACGAGGCGGAGAAGCCAAGGTTGAGAATCATGGACATGGGTTCCTCAGAGATCTGGCGCGTGGCTACGTTGCCATTGGGGCCGATGGCACGGCCGTCGAGGATGAGGGTCGGGTCTTCGCCGACGAACCAGGCGATTTTTCCTTTGGAGGTGCCGGGTGTGTATTCGAAGGCGTATTTCTGGTAATTATTGCCGTCGTACCAGGAATTGTTGAGGAGGGTTGTGCCAGAGATGGCTTGTTGAAAGGGTCCGCCACAGTAGGTGTTCATTTGGGTAGTTTCATAGTTGGGAATTGCCATGAAATCGTTGTTTGGGCGGTAGAAGTTGTCGAAAGGAGCGACCTGGAAACTCTGTGTGACAACTCCGATTCTATTGTTAGGGTCAACGGACGCTTCGAGAATATCGATTTCCGGGGCGCCTCGGCCGGTTCCTGCACTTGGGTGATCTTGCCCTTTGCAGGTGCAGGAATTGAGCCTTTGGCCGGGGAGGTGAGACAGCCCACTAGCATCAGACTGGTTGGGGGTGATACCAACATCACAGCTGTTGTAGGTGTACGGCCACACGCCATCAGTCGTAGATTTATAGCCCGGACGTCCAAGGTTTCCCATGGTCCAAGCACCTGGCCACAATCCTGGAACTCCTGCTGGGCCAGCCAAAGAAACAGAAACCTCGAAGACTCCGCCCTTGAAGCACATCTGATTCCAGCTGTTCAACATTCCAGATCGGTAATCAAGCCCGTGGTTTGCAAATTTGTCCAATCTCATTTGCAGTGTTCCACCACCCGTTGTGACCGCATCTGGATCGTACCATTCGAAATCCTGCGTAGCTCCGTACCAAAAATTTGCGCCGGTCCAATATGGATCATCTCCTGGATAAAACGTCCTATTCTCATCATTGAATTCATCACTGAATACCAGATTCAGCGTCGAACTGTCGAATGTGCTCTTCCTCGTCATGGCACTGGCTGGTGTGTCTGAGTCGATCAATCCCGTCCGAACGTTTTTCAGTAACGCATAGGAGTTATCGTTAACATGTGCCCAGGCTGGCCCCTTATTAATGACATACTTGCCCTGACCTCCGGGAGCTGTTATATTTGTTGTGAAGGTAAGAATCGGGAGAAGGATGAAAACGCAGAGAAGACCAATTACTAAAAATATGCCTCCGATAGTGCTGACAATGGTCCGCCTGTCGAAATAATCCGACATCTTGGCCTTGTAGGTTATGTCGTCGTCGTCCGCGGGCATGTGGAACTTGTCGTCTGCTTCCAACTCATTGTTGTATAAAATAAATCCCTTCTCTCCAGGATGGTATGGATCGAAAGCACCAATGCTGTCATCCGGATACCCCCATTTCTCTAAGTCTGCTTGCGAATCGCTGAAAGGATTGTTGGTAGTGGTTCGCAATAGCGATGTTTGCGAACGTGCTGGATCTTCGTCTAGTGCTCTCGAGGTCGCTCTGAGATTCGTACTCGACAAGGGATATCTCGTGTAATCTCGCCCTAGGTCCTTCAGTGTCTTCGGTGTTTCCGGTCGTGGAATTTCTCCCGGCCACAAGGCAGGCGCAGATTTCTGTCTTAATAATTGTTGTGGAATTGATGCGTTGGCGCCCTTCTTCCCTCGCGCAGACGATATATTTGTCGAACTCTGGCTCCGAGGAACGTCTCCGGACGAAGACGAATCTCTGTTAGAACTATCCCCAGCGGCAGTTCCATCCTCGCCTTCACTCACCGACGCCTGCGATGACGAAGGATTCAACGGCGAAGGAATGGCGGGGATATAAGACGACCGCCTGTTCAAACTCGCTGCTGATATGCGTCTGTTAGATAAATCCAAAGTCGGCAGCGGGAAATTTGAATTGGCACTCGCGCGCCGCGAAGCAACAGGAGTCATCGAAGGCGTGTCGAAGGGATTCGTTTCTCTTTCCAGCGTAAGTAATGATTCTGAACGTCCAGCCTGTACCATTTCCCCGAGACGCTCGGTCTCTCTTCCCCTGTCTGGCACTCGCGGTGCTTTCTGTAACGGCGACATTATAATATGGGTCCCTATAATATATAATGTAATATTCGAGTCGATAAATTAAAAAAATCTAGCCAATGATCGTGAACGCGACTTCCATCGCTGGTGGGATAGTGTGTATTCGAAATTCAACCCTCCTCAAAAGATCAGACGATGCTGATGTCACTGTAAAAAAATGCGATCTCCAGGAGCTGGTTCGTGATACAGTGGCTTCGACGGGTATTCCTGGTGGATTGTGGGTGTAATTATTCCTGAATCCACTACTCTGTGTCCGAAGAGATAAGAAAAACAAGGTTAATTGAAGCGTCCTGCCAAATTGCCTCTAACGAAAGTGGAGATGATGTAGGGCGTAGCTCTTCTCTGCGACAGACGGGCGAGCAAGGGTATGGTGTTGTTTGATGTGCGAAAGCGACCGTGGGGATGGATTTGAAGGGGATGGGATGGTGACGGCGACGTGATGGAGGGGGAGATGGTTTAACAGAGGGACCGAAAGGATGAGTGAGCGACAGAGGAAGTGGTCAGACGAAAAGGCGAATCACGGGTAATTCGCTACATACAGTTGGAAGGCGGATATTGGTGAGGCGCCGAAGTGCAGTACGCCTGTCGACATCCTTTCCACATCCATCCAAGTGCTCAAGACAAGGTTACCAGATCCGCTGTCCACGACTCCACGGTCTGTCTAAAAGATGGCAGGACCTATCAGAGGTGCGTCTTTGCGCAAGCGAAGCTCAATTCGACGCAGCTTCCTCTTAGCGGCTGCACCGTGCCTCCCCAGAGTCTCCACTCAGGGAGGCCATGTTAATGACGAAATCTTAGAGCTTTTGGATCAGGACTGGCATCCTCGACAGAAATAACGTAGGGAAATAACCAGGAGACAAGATCTCAAGCCAACTGACATCCATCGTAGATCGTACATGGGAGTTCCTGTTCCTGTTCCTGTTCCTGTTCCTGTATCTTTAGAAAGGGGCTCCGAATGCATCTCCCGGCGTAGCATTGTATCGAGAGTTTTCTGCAGCTGGTTTCTCCGCGAATAAATTGCGCCGTCGCATCCCCCAACTCGTGAAAGTGGGACAGCTCACAAGGCGCATCGGCCAATAGATAACACTCGGTCTTCGTATCTCGCGGCCCCACAGAAAGAAGATTCTTCTCCAGATGCACAAGTGCTGAATAACCCTGGCTTAGTATACGACCGTTTTGCCTCTTCAACACGAAGCGTGCAGAGTGCTATTGCATTGGTGCTTATATACGGAGACACAGCCCAGCGTCTATCATCTTTTTATCTAAACCTTTATTTTTATGCCCAGACGGCACGGAGATGCTGCTGGACCCCCAACGCACATTAGCTTCAGGGGCGCCAAGCAGCAAGAGGAACGCCTTCGTTGATCCTGGCCTGATAGGGGGCACAGGATGAATAAGCTCAACGGCGCTGCAGAAGCGTGCCTCGCCTGCATACTTTGCCGTGCGAACCCCCGCGCTATGATTGGACACGGGCGAGAATACCGGCGGCGGGGATTTTTATGCTCATGAAAAAACACACTGCCGATGACTTATACGGCATATAATCGTTGGATTATTTTGTAATTCGGGCTGCGATGTGCAACAGACCACTAAGCCCGCAGCGCTTGGCGGTGGCGACGAAGGAAGAACTTTGTTCAAGCAAACCATCGCGAGTCATTTTCTGCCTTTCTGAGTGCTTTACTTGAGATCGATCAAGATTGTCCGACTTGAACACACATGATTGAATTGGAGCGTAGCAGAGCAAAATTCATACATCGGCAAACTTCCGAACATCCACGCCATCTAGTAAATGGTCTGGCCCTCTGGGTATCAAATTCGAAACCATCTTTCCCAGATGGCTTCCTAACTCCATTTCAAACCCTAACCCTCAGAATATTAATACCAAGACCGAAGAAAATCAGGAGCTAGCACTCTCATCCTCGAGCTCAATCCCTAGACTGCTCTTCAGGAAATTCAACTGCTTTTGTAGATGATCAATGCCCCCTTGCAATCTACTCATCAGCCCGAAAATATTCCGCTGCTTGCCTTTGGGTAGCATATCAATGATAGGTATCGCCGGCTCCTTATTTCCATCTCGCGATAAAATTGGACGAGCATGAGTGGGAGGGGGTTGCTCCTTGGAGGGTTGTTGGTAGACCTGCTGGACTGGAACCGGCCGGATGTAATCTGCTTGATCTGGAAAGGGATTTTGAGGGGGAGCTTGGGCATTTGCTGCTGTCCAGCCATGGGATATGCCTTCTTGAGGGTCTTGATCTCGAGGTGGTACCACACTCTGAGCTACTGGTTGCGTATTCGAGGGATACTCTTGAGCAAAATTGTATTCCGGACCCCTCTGCCTCTTCTCCGCAGCATGATACAACTGGCCAGCCGATTCATCTCGCTCAAATTCCGCTTGCAGCAGTGTATCGAGATCCGGTGATACAGGCGTATGAGGTTCAATGTGCTGATACGAACCCGCGTACACTGGCTGCATAACCAATCCAGGAACCTTAGCAGCAGAGCGCCTCTTCCGCTTCCTCAGGGGTTTAGCAGGCCCAGAACCTTTGGTCGAGAGGAACTCTTGCAACATCTCGGGATTGGAAGAGTGGTACCGCAGCGCCCTGCCGTCTGCTGTCCCTACTTGCAATTAAATCAGCTCCACTTCAGACGAGAAAGGTGGGGAATACCAGAAGTCTGAAACCGGAGACTGCATTTGTTGCCTTTGGATGTGAAAATGCATGTTGAGCAAGCACCTTGGAACCAACTCGCCAGCGTGATGCATTGTGAAAACCTCCCATATCCTGCAGAACAATGTGAACACGGCGTATCCATAACCCTGCCCCTTGTAGAAAGTAAAATCGCACCCCGCTGTTGCACCCGTGGACTATCTATCGCCTTTTCTGCAGGAAGTTCTTGGCCTACTCGCCATGGTATTGGGCGTATTTCTGGGAGAGCTCGCAGTCGTTGTAGGAAAGGGATGTGGTTCGGATTATTTGGATTTGCGGGCCGTCCGGCGCGTTGATCGATATCGCGGGGTTCGTTTTGGGGTGGTGGGGTGGTCTGATTCTGAAAGTTATTTTGGACCCCAGCTTCGTCGAACCCATACCGGTATAAGTCCTCCTGCGGACTCATACCGAACTCCCCACCAGAAGGAGGCATTTCCGGAGTTTTGTCGATGGAATGTTGTTAAAGGGAGACATGCGTGCCTGAGACTATCCTTATCAAGATTTGGGTTATCGGGTAAGACATTCTGGGGACAGGGGCCTTTCTCCACAGTGGATATATTTAATGCTTTTAGAGCCTCAGATCTAAATCTCCGAAGGATCCTATTCCTAGTCCATGGCTTGATTACTTTACTTGGCACTTTTATTTTAAACTCCGTACCTTCGTATACCCCTCCTCATCAATCCTCATCAATGCCCAACGCCCTTTTCAACGAGTCCAGCTCTCTCTGCAAATGTTCAATCCCTCCTTGTAAACCCGACACAAGCCCGTATACCTGCCTTTGCTTATGCTTTGGTAACGTATCGATCAGGGCCACCGATCCTCTTCTCTCATCCATTACTGTTTCTTCTCCTTTGGCTTGCTCCGAGCTATTTTGATAGCTGGCTCCATTATCTCCTCCATTTCTATATCCTGGCGGCCCCGACGTCGACGGGCTCTGATTCACAGCCGCCCATCCGATCGAATTTGGATTGGAGGCGTCCATACCGCTGTTGGGTGCGGCACTCCCAACACCATTCGCTCCGTTCATCATCATCTGCTGTTGTGGTGTTGGTGGAGGATTCACAGTAGCCCACGGCCGTTGCACTATCTCGCTCATTTCCTGCTCCCACTGCGGCCGTGCACTTTCCCATTCTGGTACCTTCTCTTTCTGTTTCTCCGTGCGTCTGCGTTTTTGTTTCGGGCCGTCGCTCCAGGGCTGTTGGGACGTGCCATTTAAGGGGACTCCTCCCGTTGTGTTTGTAGGGGAACTGGGGGCATCTACAAGCACACAAATTAGCAGAATATTCAATCTATATACTAAATATAAAATATTCTTACCATCAGTGACTTTGATACTACATCGATTGGGTCTCCCACTGAGCTGACAACTAGCACACGCGCCCTTGAAGAAGCCCTCCAGCGCGACACAGATATCAAACTTGCCCCTCCCATTAGCACAGCTATTGCAAGGTACCACCTGCACTTCCCCTCGAGTCGCAAGAAGACACCCAAAGCGAATTTGCTTTCTCCTGCTCTCGCCCCCAGTCTCGTTATCTGCGCCGGGCTCGACGCCGGATCTCCAGGGCATAGGGCGCTTCTCGGGCATTAGTTGCAACCGCTCTTCCATCGTGAGGGCGTTTACTCGCTGTCTCTGTTTGCGGATTGCCGATTGGGGCGGTGCGGAGGAATGTTCGGGGCGGGAATCTGTGGGCGAGATTTCTTCTAGAGGGCCGGGGGATTCGAGGTGTTGGGGAGTATGAATTTGCGCAAGGAGGTGGTTCACAAGGGGTTCTAGCTCGGGAGACATGCTGCTCTCTGGATCTGGGGATGAGGGGTGAGACCACTGGCCGTATTCGCCTTTCACAACAATGGTGTCGCCGTGATATTCTGCTTCTTCGTTGAGCATCGGAGGCATTGTTGGGAGGATGCAGAGGCAGTAGGAGGTTCTGGGGAACAGTTACATGTTCAGTCCAGAATAGATGAATGATATCTTTTATCCTTGTAATTAAGCTTAGAGAATTATAGAGCTTCTTATCGCCCCGCGATGCGCGGAGAGATTTCCAATGGATTTGCTTAATTTTTAAGAATAGGCAGAGGTACTCGATTTAGGCCTAAAAGAATTTTCGAGACTGTGCGATAGAAGATTCTGTCTCTGTTGGGTGTCACCTGAATGGACCCATAGCAAACACATCACCTATCTATTATCTATGCAAACCTCGGCTGTTCCCTGTCGTTGAAAGATTAGGCTGAATAGCTATACTTAAAGAGGAATTGGTCCCTTCATATATGAGCTGAGTCTATAAATTCTAGATAAGCTTCCCTCATAATATACATCATTCAGCCATAATCGTACACGGATCGCAATGCCCACTATTTCTTGGGTTTGGCTTCCGAATTGGCGGTGTCTAACTCTTTCTTCTCCTCCTTCAATTCCTTCTCCGCCTGCAATGCTTTTTCTACCTGCCACACAGCTCGGTCAAGCTCGACATTTAACTCGGGAATTCCCAAAGCTTCCGCGATTACTTTACCATCTGCCTTATGAAGTACCATTTTTTCCTCCGGGGCAATTGGGTCGATAGACGACTTCTCGGTTGTTGGAACAGAGGATGCATCAAAAGGTCTGTTTCCTGAAGAATAAATTGCGTTGAGAATTTTCGACGGTTTAGGCGTGATGAACTTGTTCTCGAGAAGAAACTCCAAGTGCTTGGAACCTCCAAGCGCTCTCCAATGAGACCAGGCTCTGAATACAAGGTAGAAAAACGGGATATTGGGTATACTTGAAAAGTTATTAGCAGGCATTAAGAACTGGTGTAGAGACAGAACTTACACAGGAACCAGAGCAAATGGTGCCACTATAGGCATTCCGACGAAGGACCATATCATATATTTCTTGTGATAGGCTTGTCTTTCCGTGCCCAACTTCCTCAGCAAATCCTTCACTCTCTCCTCCGGTATAAGGGATTCGGGATATGATACTTCAACGTCTCCCTTCCCTGCGAGATCTTCTGCCTTGCGCCGTGCAGATAGCGAAGGTATCGACTTTAGCCCCCATTCCTCGTATGGTATCCTCTTGAGCATAACATTCCCGTAATCCACCAATTTCTTCTGCCATCCAGATTCCTTCTTCTCCCAGCCCGCCCATAAATCTGCTGCTTTCGTCGTGAGCTTCGTTGAGTATCGTTCGACCAAGGTTGTCGGCTCTGTTGTCGTGACATTAAGGCGCTGACAGTAGATGAGCGTACGGCGCGTCGAAATAGGGAGGAGGAAGAGGCGCATATTGGCGGAATTGACGACCGTATTGACGGTGTCTCATGGAAAGGCGATGCCTACGACATGCCAGAGGCCAAGAGGGTTGGGAGAGAGGAGGTTGTTGATTTTGGAGATGAATCAATGCAAGACTAAAAGTCGGGCTCTGCAGCTGGCCAAAGTTCTCGAAACATATCGGCCAAACAACATGACGCATGGGCTTGAACGGCTTGGTGGCTCCTTCCTTCACACCCCTGCCAACTTTAAATTGAAGGCTGGAGATCATCCAACGGATCCGCAAATTCAAGAACGTCGTCGGGTAACAACACCACTACTCAGCAAAGATATTTATGGTATTTCTCACATCAGATCTTACTATTTAATCGGTATGCATTGTTGTTTGGGTCTCTTCATCGCGATCGACTTGTCAACCCGTGGCGGGCACTAGTTGCCAAGGCGCTCGACGCGCACATCGATAGGTAGACTCCCGCTGCGCGCAGGTCTCACCAACCTATCCATGGCGACTTTCGAGGGTGGCCACTCGACCCAGGGATCCTCACTGGAACCGCATGGCATCCTTCAAAATGCCTTGCCCTCTAGACAAAGGCAGACCTCTTCCTCTTCTTCCAGTGACGCTGCGATGATGAGCAAACGGGAGCACCTCAACCGCCCCAAAGCATCGTCATCTTCCTCGCGCAACACGCAGAGCTCTACCAGCACTCGAGCAGTGAACCGTGCGGCGCAGAGAGGTGTCAGAACACTTCCTCGTGAGCCCCAGAATCCCCCTCCCCCAAATCGCAGAGATGCTGACCTTTGGCCCACAGCTTGGATAGACTCTGTCGAACTTGGTGATGATGCTCAACCTACGGATAGGCTCATTTCGTCACCGCTCCGAGCGCAAACCGCCCAGCACCACCATACAACCACATCGCCACAACGAAGAATATCGCAGGACGGCTACGTTGACGACTACGTGGATGCTCCGCACATGCAGAAGAAGCCGAAAAAGCGCTTCTTCGGTGGTCGCAAGGAACCCGCTAGGGGAAGAAAGTACGATCATGTAAGAAACGAAGAACCGGTTATCACACGGTCTAATGCTGGTGCCTCGCCGTGGCAAACGTACGTCAAGTCCTCCATGTATGGGCCTTCCCAAGCAGAAGACGCCAAAAGAGTAGATGAGAAATTTCTACAAATTCAAACACCAGGATATCAGCGGCCCTGGCGAGGAGATCTAGAAGGGGGTGGTGTGAAGAAGAAAAGGGGGTTTTGGAAACGGATACAGGTTTGTGGTATTTATTTTTGACCATAGCAGTAGCTGACCAGCTTAGCATATTCTTCTCATGCACCCACTCGTGCCTCTCTTAACCCGGATCATCGTATTTACCACCTCTGTTGTTGCTCTCGGTCTAGCAGCTGAGATTCATCATCTTTCCGACAAGTTTTCGTACCCTCAAAAGCCGTCCACAACTATGGCCGTGGTTGTGGATGTGGTTGCCATACCTTATATCTTGTATATGACATGGGATGAATATACTGGCAAACCCCTAGGCCTTCGATCTACCGAAGTAAAGATTCGACTGGTTCTGTTAGATTTGGTCTTTATCATATTCGAATCTGCAAATTTAGCTTTGGCATTTGCTACGCTCGTGGACGCAAATGGGAGTTGTGTAACTGGTGATAATGGGACTAACCATTCCATTTGTGGCCGAGTCAAGACGCTGTGTGGAATCTTATTCGTCGCGTTAGCTGCGTGGTGTTTGACCTTCACAGTGAGCATCTTTAGGTATGGCATAGCCTTTCCATAACCTTGTGCATTTAGCTAACTCGCAGTAGACTCGTGGAGAGAGTTGGCGGTAGGGAAGAAAACGACTAAGACCGCTGCACATGCATCCTTTGTACATATTCCATTGTGTTTTTAAAAGGAAAAGGGGCCGGTATGGTATGCATAGCAAGGAGTCTGGATCATGGAACACGGTTGGATCCGTGGTTGTATACAGGAAGGCGCATCAATTTTGCTAGAGTAATGAGTAATGTCTCATAGATCTCAACCTCATCAAATCTCTCCTTCACCTTCCCTCCTAATTCGCTAGAGTTGGTCCGTCATTGCCATACAGAGGATCTTTTTCAAACCACCCCAGCTCACTGATTCCTTTGACTTTGTCCTCTTCTCCTTTCTTCCCATAACACATGTCCCAGCTCTGTCCCTTGGGATAGCTTCCCACCATCTCAAAGCCACTGCTATAATCGTCAAGAAGACGGTGTCCCACGCCAGCTGGAACAACCACAACATCCCCTTTCTCAACTACAGCTTCGACGCTGCCTGGATTACTTTCCCCGCCGAAGCCTTCTCGGTCAGATGAGGGGGATACACCCAAGGAAAGTAGACTTACACAACATAGCCTTTCCGGCGGCGATACATAGCACCTCATGGGCCGTACTATGGAAATGAGTGGTGCTGTACATCGTATACCGCCATTGTGGCGTTACGACTCCTGTCTCCTCGAGATGCTTCTCAATGCTGGATGCGGAGACTGAAGAGGGAATGCAGGAGTGGTAGATTAGGAGGGGTTTATTTTGGAGAGAGGTGTTAGGGATTAGATTATGGCGGGGTATTTGGTGGCGGGATACCCGTAGGGAATTGAGGGGTGTGAGGGATAGGCGGGCCATGGTTGTTGGATTTGTGTCAGTTCCAGAGAAGGAGGCTCGCGGTGGACGGAAAAAGCGACACTGGATATTGATGCGCCAAATGTGATTTGGGACAGTTTTAAAAGTTCCACAGCGTGTAAGACATTTAAAAGGCGTAGTTTTGAAGTGGTGTGGTAAAAAGAACTACCTAGGTATCTTTGCCATGTGCAGCAAGCTGGCTAGAAGCGCTGGAGAAAGAGTAGGTCCAGGTATGGAGTGTCGCTTTTTCTGTCTACTGCGAGGGAGGGAAACTTAGGGCTAAGAACCAGAAAACAGCTTGATGTAACATTTCACACATATATTTCGGCTCGCCCCACGTCATTGCGATAACACTTTCGGTGGCTATATTTGGATTCAGACTGTGAAAGAAATCCTTTCAAGAGGTCCACATATTATAGATTTGGGTATAATAAAGAATAACAAAGAATTTTGAAATTCAGCTGACGCCTAAAATCAAATAGATCCTTTGAGTCATTGACCGGAATTCGTTTTGAGAGCTGTGGTGGCCTTATAAGGCACGAACTGCAGCCTACGATTCCGAAAGAGCTGACTTCGAGCCGCCTCGCCATTACCAACTCCATCTTTCCAACCTCAACTCCATCCACCTCTGTCTGGCAGAACTATATTTGGTTTTGCATGCAGAGACGTTATTTTCTGTACTTTCGTTCCTACCAAGCAGCTGGACCTTACGATTGGTCTCTGGCGTTCTGACCTCCCCCGATTCCCGCGACTCGTTCGCGTGCGCAGCAGTATCGGATTCACCCAGCGGAGGAACAGTCTTGGGGACTCCGGCATCTTCTACACAACCTATTCACATCTGGACTGGGTTGTCACGTCCTCCCTCCTGCGGCCACAAAAACCCAAATCTGGGGTCTACATCTTCGACATTCTTCATCCACCGCATCATCTTCACCCCTCCATACCAAAACCCGATTTTAATCTACAACCGCCACCATGTCCGTCGCCACAAGAACACAGGTGATTATGCCGCAGGTCCCTAATCGGGAGGATCTGGACGCAACGTAAGTTTGCCCTCTTTCATGCGGGGCTTTGTCCTCGCTTGCTCGGCGTTGCTAATGTACCCGCAGATGGAAATACTTAGAGATGGGAGTTGCCAAGATCATGGCCGACCTTCAAGATGGTATTGATATGCAAACTGTATGTACCCCTCATTCGCATGTTCCCTGCAGCTACTGACCTGTGGTTTCTAATTTGAAGTACATGGGAGTATATACGTAAGTTCTCCGAATGCCCTCAGTGCGGCGCGTGCTAACCTCTTTGTTCCAGTGCCGTTCACAATTTCTGCACATCACAAAAAGCTGTCAGCAATGCCATGCAAGGCACAGCGATTGGGGGCGCTCATAGAGGAGGTATGAGAACTGGTGTTCAAACAAGAACACCCTGCTTGATTTGGTTGCGTGCAAAAGCTAACTTCCAATAGCGCACCTTCTCGGAGAAGACCTGTACCAAAACCTCATTACATACCTTACCGCCTACCTGAAGAACCTCGTTCAGCTCTCGAAAACACACTCCGATGAAGCACTCCTCAGTTTCTATATCCGGGAATGGGATCGATACACCACAGCCGCAAAATACATCAACCATCTGTTCCGGTATCTCAACCGCCATTGGGTTAAGCGCGAGATGGATGAGGGGAAGAAGAACATCTTTGATGTCTACACACTACATCTGGTACAATGGCGACAAACCCTGTTCACCGAAGTGAACGAGAAGGTTATGGATGCAGTACTCAAGATGGTTGAGAAGCAACGAAATGGCGAGACCATCGAGCACGCACAAATCAAGAGCATAGTAGACTCTTTTGTCTCCCTAGGTCTTGACGAGTCCGATCCCACAAAATCCACCCTAGACGTCTACCGATTCCACTTCGAGCGGCCGTTCTTAGAAGCAACCAAGCTTTTCTATCAGTCTGAATCGAAGCAGTTCGTTGCCGAGAACAGTATCGTCGAATACATGAAGAAGGCTGAGATTCGTCTCGACGAGGAAGAAGAGCGGGTCAAGATGTACCTCCACCCAGACATCATCGTACCTTTGAAGAAGACTTGCAATGCTGCTTTGATCTCAGACCACTCTGCGATTCTCAGGGACGAATTCCAGGTACTGTTAGATAACGACAGATACGATGATATGGAGCGCATGTATAAGTTGCTTGCCCGCATTCCCGATGGTCTTGATCCACTGCGAGCTAAATTTGAGGCTCACGTCCGCAAAGCGGGTCTCGGTGCCGTTCAGAAGGTCGCTGTTGACGCCGATAAGCTTGAACCCAAGGTGTACATCGATGCACTGCTCGAGATCCACACCCAATACCAAGCTCTTGTGAAGAAGGCCTTCCAGGACGAGCCAGAGTTTACCAGATCTCTTGATAACGCCTGCAGAGAATTCGTCAACCGCAACCCAGTATGCAAATCCGGTACCAACAAATCTCCAGAGTTATTGGCCAAATATGCCGATGCTGTGCTGAGAAAGGGTACCAACGGCGCAGAGGAGAGCGATTTGGAGAACATTTTGAACCAGATCATGACTGTCTTCAAGTATATCGAGGACAAGGATGTGTTCCAGAAGTTCTACTCGCGTATGTTGGCGCGTAGACTAATCCACACCACTTCTTCTTCAGACGATGCAGAGACTAGTATGATCAGCAAGCTGAAGGAGCAGTGTGGTTATGAATACACCAACAAGTTGCAACGTATGTTCCAAGATATGCAGATTTCTAAGGACTTGAACGGTGGGTATAAGGAGTTTGAGGACAAGATCCTTGATTCAGGATCTGCCCGGGGTGTCGATGCTACATACTCGATCCTGGGTACCGGTTTCTGGCCCTTGAATGCACCAAACACTGATTTCACGCCACCCGCGGAGATCGCCAAGGCTTACGAGCGTTTCCAGACCTTTTACGGTCAGAAGCACAGCGGCAGAAAGTTGACATGGCTGTGGCAGTTCTGCAAGGGCGAGATGAAGGCCAACTACTGCAAGAACCAGAAGACCCCTTACACATTCCAAGTCTCGACTTACCAAATGGCTATATTGTTATTGTTCAATGAGAACGACAAGAACAGCTACGACGACATCGTCAAGGCTACTCAATTACTACCAGATGTTCTTGATCCTGCTTTGGGGATTTTCGTCAAGGCCAAGATTCTCACGATGAGCCCAGAAGCTGGCAAGCCTGAATCTGGCAAGATGTTCAGCTTGAATTACGACTTCAAGAGCAAGAAGCTTCGTATCAACTTGAACATTGCCGTCAAGTCTGAGCAGAAGCAAGAAGTCGAGGATACCCACAAGACTATTGAGGAGGACCGCAAGTTGCTCATGCAGGTAAGTGAACTCTTTCTCCTGAAGCATCTTCCAAATACTAACATATTTCTAGTCCGCTATTGTGCGTATCATGAAGGCACGCAAGAAGATGAAGCACACCCAGCTCGTCTCCGAGTGCATCAACCAAATCCGAACCCGCTTCGTGCCCAAGATACCGGACATCAAGAAATGCATAGACATCTTGCTGGAGAAGGAGTATCTAGAGCGTCTGGAAGACGACGAGCTCGGATACCTTGCATGAAGAAAGAAAGCTTCTCATTATCCCTTTACTTGCTGCGAATCAGGCGTGTTTAGACAAGACATCCGGATGGGCCAGATCTTAATAAAGTATCATGGGTAGGGTAGGCAGGAAAGAGAAAAAACCCCAAAACTTAAGAAAAGGAAGTCTTCTCACAGTATTGAGTCTTTCGACTACTACTACATTACCGCCGCCTTTCCTCCTTGTCGTCGTCACAGCGAGCACACAGGCGGACGTCGTGGGATCTCTTCTTTTTCTTCTTCGAATTTGCGTTGTGCTGGATGGGCATACAAACATAGCATTGCTCAGGGTTCAGAGGAGTTCAGTTGGCTTGGTCTTATTTTTGAGTTGGTTGGGCGGTGCTGCTACGGGGTGGATACCATGCTTTACCTTACGTGCCTTTGCTGACTGGCAGATAGGCTGGCGGCAAATGTGAGATATTAGAATACCTTTATGCCTTGTGCTCGTGAACTTGCTCCTTCGTGCTTGATGTCCCCTTTTTGCTGCAGCAACGTTGAACTAGTGTACGAACCCCGCATTGTATTTGGGCATGTGATACTGCGCTTCATGAATTGGAGGTGGAGGTGAAGTGCGGTGATTAGCAGACAGTTGCCTTTTCGGAACCGGTGTTATGCCTTGCATGTGCCGCTCAGCCTCCCATGCAATACCGGCAGGCAAGCGAGGCGAGGTGGAGGCGAACTCCTTTCTGCGAATGGAAGGCCGAATGTGTGGGGATGGAAAATGTGCGAGGTGAGAGGTGGTGGCGCTTATTCTTTTTCTTTTTTTCTGTGCTGTTGTGTGCAATATCAGGGAGTTTCGAGGACGGGATGAAACTGAGGTGGTGGCGGAGGCGAGAGGGAAGCAATGGGAAAAGGGGTAAGTAGCGATTTGTACGTATGTAGCGGAATGTAAAAGCTCTGTAGGATGAGGAGGAGTTGCATGGCGATGGGCACGGATGGGGCAAATTGGCATTTTGATATTGGGGAGATTAGTACGCTGGTGGCACATTTCTTGGGGCAAATTGACTTTTTAGCTCTGACTTGCAGAGGAGGATTCTTGGTACTGGGTCGTTCGCTACTCGTACCGTGAGGGCTGAAGAATGCGGCGCGCGTGGAAAGGGGGAGATGTCGCGTGGCAGACTGGGGTAGTGTAGTGGAAGGAGTCGGCTCTCGGCAATTTTTAACCTTTTTATATCAAACCAGGAACTAGGATTTAACGGTGCGTTGTTCGTTCGCGCAACAAGTTCTATTATTAGGGTTTCTACTTCTAGAAGGAGTTTCGTTTTCTGCATTGATGATGTTTGGATCCCAGAGGATGCGTGGAGAAAACGTGGCTGTGGAAGTTTGACGTTTGCGGATTCGAAACGGGCGGTTGGGGAGAGATGCTAGGCGCTCTCAATCTTAAGTTCTTCTTCACACGTGGCGGATTTCCATGAATTTGGCTGTAATTTAAATCCCAACCAGTGTGGCTTTCGAAAGGTCTCGCGGGGCCCCTGACAGCTGACCCGAAGATATGGTAAGAAGAAGAGAGGAAACCAGGTCTGGAAATGTATTGGATGGGTTGTTGACAAGGGGAGGGAGCTAGGTATATGGATTGAGTGAACCCATGCTGGGCCAAGTGTTTGCTGGTTAGCACGTGTTAGAGCTGATCGTTCATGACGGTAGGGAATAGACGGTGCTTTGATTTGCTTGGAGTTTCTTTTTGGGAGGAGATTTGGTGATCTTAGATCTGATCGAGCTCGTTTCGATCTAGGATCGTACCTGAAATAGAATGTACGTAGGTTGATACGAAAGTGTAATTCCATGAGGTTTCTGCTTTTCTCAGTACAGTAAAGGAAGTACAGTAGTGTTATACGAAGTCGGGAGTAGAGTTATAAGGATATTCATACAAGTAACACCTATGATATTACATCAGGGCGTTCTCAGCATGCGTCCAAACTGGCTACCGCACCGCTATCTGGATGCTGGATTACTCAGTACCGTTCACAAGTAATCGTTCACGAGCCAAAGCGCCGATCCAGGCTGTATTCTCCGCTCTCAATCTTGATAACCTCCGACAGGGCAGGGCGGGCTGGCTTGTGAAGTCGGCATGGCATTGTGGGTTGCCTCTTTGAGCAGAACCCAGAAGCAGAAGTGCCCCGACTCCTGTGAAGGCAACGAGGCAGCACAGACTTGGGGGAGCCCAGTGTCACCGACAAGCCTCACTAATATGTCCGTATTCATGTTGATGTTTACCTGGTTACTCAAGACTCAAGACCCGAGGGCTGGTGGCCACATGCGCGCCGAATCCGAGTTTTGGGCTGCAGCGTGTAGCAAAGCGGGTTTCAACGCAGCGTACTCGTTCGTACCTACTGTAGGTATAAGATCTATATGCACAATAGGCAATTGCATGACAGCCAAGTAGCTGCTGACGAGAAGACGGGAGAGCTACCTACCTAGAGAAGAGATGAGAAGAGGAGAAGGTGCAGCGGACGAGGCCCACGGCTCAAACTCGCCCCGCCGCGCCGTATCTATCCCTGGCCTGGCCTGGTACAGCTAAATAGGTACAGGTACCTACACCATAGACTTATCCCATGCTAACTGACTGCCACTCTGCCACTCTGCCACTCCCACTCCACCCACTACCAGGGATACTGTAGGGATAATTAAGCACTTCTGTGTCTCCGTATTCTACTTGTATTTCTCCTGCAGGCATCTCGCATTTCGCTGCGGCGCATCAACACCCGTGTCCACGTTCACGTTCACGTTCACCTTCAAGCTTGTGCCGGCGCGCCACTTCCCTTCAGCCTCCCAGTACAGCGTAGTGCAAGCGCTGTTATTGCCCACATCCGCTCCGCCAGTACTGCGCACTTGTACAGAACTAAAACTAGCTGGCTCCAAACTCCGCATACTCTCAATCACATCGTGTACCCGTCCGTACCGTCGAAGCTACGGCCACCTTGTTCTTGTTTCTTGAGACTCCATCCCTACTGCATCAACATCACCATCCGCTGCCAAAAATCCCTCATATTGCCGTCTGCACCATCCAGCCTTACTGCGCTGGCTGGCCCTCACCGTCCGCGAGTCGCGCTGCCTCCGAGGCACTATCCCACCATTGTCGACATCACTCGGTTGGCTGCGCAAAGGAACTCTCCGCTGGGAGAAGACGGAAATATTCATCCATGCCATCAAAGAACCTCGAAGCTTTTGTCTGCCAGTGATCCGTGGCTCCTTGCGCGCCGAATCCCCGAATCCTAGATTCTCGAGTCCGGCTTTCCCAAGGCACTGCATGGCCGTCATACCTTGAGCTCACGCAGCCTCGACCATTACCAACCAAGGCATTGCGCACCAGCATCCATTGGAACCCGGCACTGTCCAGACCCAACCGACTTCGAGAGTATCTCGCGCCGGAATTTCGAGTCCTGTAATATATACAACCGAGGCGGGGCTGCGCTTGCAGCCAGGAAGAAGGGACAATGGGTGCTTGCGTGAGCTCCAATACGGAGGAGACGGAGCAGAAGAAGCGGAGTCAGATGATTGACAAAGCGCTCGAGGAGGATTCGCGGAAACTTCGACGAGAATGCAAAATACTGCTGCTGGGTAGGTGCCGCATCTGGATTCACTGGCGATGGCGGCTAACATTTCAAAGGGTCCGGAGAAAGTGGGAAGTCTACGATTGTCAAGCAGATGAAGATTATACACCAGAGCGGCTACACGGTCGAGGAACTGTCGATGTATCGGATGACAATATATAAAAACCTGGTCGACTGTGCGAAAGCTTTGATTGGGGCGATGAGGCAATTCGATATCGATCCCCAAATCCCGGTGAACCACGAATACAGCGATTTCTTGATTGATTATCAAGTTGTTACAGAGCCTCAAACACTGAACCCAGAAGTTGGAATGGCGATTAAGTCGTTATGGAAGGATCCGTCAATGTCAATTTTGATGGAGAGGCAGAGCGAGTTTTACTTGATGGACTCAGCGCCATAGTATGTGGATCGACTTCGGATGATAAATTTCATGCTGACATGTTTTAGCTTTTTCGAGGAAGCCAGCAGAATATCTTCGCCGGACTATATACCAGTAGAAGCGGATGTGTTAAGAGCGCGAACGAAAACCACCGGTATCTACGAGACGAGGTTTACCATGGGATCTCTGAGCATACAGTGATTACTCCTGAACTTGAATTTCTAATACACTGCTGATGGATTTATAGCATGTTCGATGTGGGCGGCCAAAGAAGTGAGAGAAAAAAGTGGATTCATTGCTTTGAGAATGTCACATCAATCATTTTCTGCGTGGCATTGAGCGAATACGATCAAGTGTTATTAGAAGAGAGCAACCAGGTACGTTCTTTCCTGAATAAATTTAGCTCAACTAACAGTTTGCAGAACCGAATGATGGAAAGTCTAGTACTTTTCGACTCGGTGGTAAACTCGAGATGGTTCATGAGAACCAGTATCATTCTCTTCTTAAACAAAGTCGATCTTTTCAGGCAGAAACTTGGGCGGTCACCACTCAGCAATTATTTCCCAGACTATTCCGGCGGGAACGACATAAACAGAGCGTCGAAGTACCTCCTATGGCGATTTAACCAAGTCAACAGAGCACACCTAAATTTATACCCCCAGTCAGTCATTTTCCCTGCTTGACAAATAGTTTGTTACTAAAATAATACAGCCTTACGCAAGCAACCGATACATCTAATATCCGACTGGTCTTCGCTGCGGTAAAAGAAACAATCTTACAAAATGCCCTCAAGGATTCCGGAATCCTCTGAGTTATGCCTAATGTTACGAACGACTTGATACATAACGGCGCGATATTCGATTTGGTCTTGGGTTTGGTTCAGGTTCTGGCGTAGGCGTTGGATGAGCTTCTTCGTACATGGCGTTTTGGAGTGGCTGTCTCACCAAGATGTACAGGTGGTACTTACTTGCTCACCGCAACTGCATGATATCAGGGGATAGGGGGCTGGGGGAAGCTCCCACGATTCTTTCGACGACGGAGCCATGCGATATACACACACACGATCAGCTTCCTCCCATGGGGCCTTCATTCTCTGGTGCGCCTACATTCTACTAAGATTCTCGTTCATAGTTGGGTAAGGAGGTGGGATGGGGAGACGGGGACAGGAAAATTACCTACAGCATTCAACCGTATATAACAGTATTAGTAGTCAGCTGGGCGGAGGGGGGAGGGGATTTAAGAAGGCGTCCTTTGAGGGAGTCAGTCACATGGCATCATCTCATGTGTCACATAAACATGGCCCGTAACTGTAGAAATCTGTCTACATGCACTCAAAAATGGAAATGAAAAAATTATCTTCAATCATTGGCAAAAGTCCTCGAGTCTTGCGATTGTGCACTGACTGCACTTTGACATCATAAGTGGCTCAGTGCAGTAGGAGTGCATGGAAGGTAAGCTGCATGAAGTGTATCTTGTTGCCAACCTCGTGAGTAAGAGGCTGGGAATTTGATTGAGTCGATAGCAGTGATAATGTATCTCGCCGCCAGTTCATCGTGCAGCGGGTCTGATTGGCTCTTTGATCTGCACCCCATGGGGTGGATCGCTGTGGTTGGCCATCCAGCTGTCAATCGGCGCGGGAGCCTTGCTTGATCCCGGCGTGTAAACGGCGCATTTCGAATCAACCCCAGCTTTTGTGCGCATAAACCCCAGTAGGAAAATCCAAGGAAAATCCAAGGAAAATAGATAGAAAGATGTATGTAATGTAAATAAAAGGCTGGTTCATGCAGAACTAGTCACATTTTCGCCACAACTGGATGTTCTTGGGGACGGTGTAGAGCAGCAGGCAGGCTACTCCTGTACGGGAGTGAGTAGCCAACCCCACCATCGCGTACTGTAGGCAAGCGCGAACGATGAGACGGGAGCTGCGTCTGCATCCTGGGGGGGAGCTATGGCACAGCTGTGGGCTGCCCAAAGTCATACGACGCCTGCCCCTGGGCAAGAGCTATGGAGAGCTCAGAGCTTGCTTTTCTTCCACGCGGAGCACAACTTTGTTTGCTTTCTCTTCTCACAACTAACTAATTCCTAAAGCAACATCAACGACAAATATCCTTAAGAACCCATCAATCCTCCATTTCTATTCCTATTTCATGATCGCTGAGGCCCAGACCTTCCTCAA
>QGMK01000276.1:0-30747 GCA_007825345.1 Lachnellula suecica
CTCATCTTCCCACCACCACTGTTCAGCCTGCACAAAGGAGCCCCAAATCTCTTTCCAGAGCATGCGTCCGACTACGCTCTTGAGCTCCTGCTTCACGATCTCGGCGCGCTCCATACTGCACTTTGCCTTTTCGACCTCATCAATACCGGCCCCTGTCTCTGGGTCGATGAGCAGATTCTCAACATCTTTCGCGTTCACAGACGCGAGAAAGAGGACTGTGAGTCGCGTGCTGCCTTCTGCGCGAAGACCCTCGTCTTCAAGCCAAATTGGAAAGAGACGGGAGGGGTTGATGCACCGGAACTGTTTCTCGAGGTTGAGGATTAGATGGCTGTCTAGCCAGGCGCGGAGCAGTGGTCCAAGGGTAGACGGCAAGGGCGAGGGGTCGAGGATTGTGAGGTGGAGCGTTCCTGCTCTGGCTGATCTTGGGGGAGAAGTTCCCGGGATGGTTGGTGAGGGAGGGGATGATGCGTCTGATGTAAGGGTACGATGGCATTCTTTTAGCATTGCTGGCAGGGACGATGCTGGGAGTGCGGCTGGAAGAGAAAAGGCGTGGATAGAACTGAAGATGTTGGATGCGAAAGGAAGTTGGGAAGTCGGGCCGGGAACGATAAGTGGTTGCACGTTTGGGTATGATTTTGGAGATAGTGGGTCAACGGAGAGGTGATGAATGTCCGCAAAGGGCGTAAGGGCCGAGAGGAAAGACGCCGATGCTGTGCAGCTCGTCAACAACTATTGCTCAGAAGCTTTCAGGAAGTCTTACCATGATTTTCGTATAATGACAGAGCTATAGGGACTCCCAATAAGGGACCGTTATTTTCCAGTTTCGTTTCACTTGACGATTTCAGACTTCGTAGAGCGGAAAGCATCCAAAGTTGCTTCTCTAGTTCCAACTCACGATACACAGAGGCATCAGCAACTGCAACCCACTCTTTCTTCAATCGCTCCAGAATAATTTTCGAACTTGCTGCTTCCATTCTCCGGATACTCCGTTGCAGATAGGTGACCTCCACCACGGGAGATCTCTGGCGCACGATATCTATCGACTTCGGTGGGCTCACAAGTCTCATTGCTGGCTTCGCACTCTGAGTCCCATCTGGTGGACATTGCCAAACCTCCGGTGGTTTCCATGCGTCTTGTCTACCTCGGAGGACAAGTGGCCTTCGTAGGTCGACATTGTGAGTGACGGCTGGCGCAGAATACTTCTCAGGCAGATTCAGTTTTGGGATGGGGAAGTCAAAGATGGAAGATCCAGGAGGCCTACTCAATTAGCGGTCATATCTCAATCAATGCGTGCTGACTCACTCTTCGGTTGGAGAATCGTTGATCTCGATGGGAACTGTGGCAGCTGCAGATATATGCACCACCGTCGCCAGCTGCTCTCCTGACTTGATGCTGTCTCTCGGTGATACTGTGACCTCAGTACTTTGAGTCACGAATGATGTTGGGCTCAAAGGCTGTATGATATGACGTTTGCCAGGTGGTGATTCCGTTGTAGAACCCCATGATGACTCGGTAGCTGCGGAGCGCCCGGTCCATCCTGAGAATACAGATTCCGAGGCTGCGTATCATGTTAGCTTGTTACTATATAAAGGATGGTTGTGAACTTTCCTTCCGATGTGTTTGATTGGGCATTCGCATGGTAAGGAGGACCTGCGAAAAAACCGCTCACGGGTATTCGAGTCGTAGTCGACGGCCCAATTGACTCTCTTGCGGACGTGTCTGAAGTTACCGTATAACTTGATATTCGTCTGGATGATTTGCTACTCTGCTCATTCGTCGTAATTGATAGTTTAGAGTGTGAGTTGGTCCGCGTCAGGCCTCCTTTTTTGCCGCTTCCGAAGAGGGAGAAAAGGGCCGGCTTTGCTTGAGTTTGTGAGGATGCCGAGGATTTTGAACTTCTTATTGATGCTGCTCGAGAGGTACCGTTGGCTTGTTGCTGTTCTTTGCGAGTTTTCCGTTGCCCAACAGTTTCCCTCGCCGGGTCAGTCCACGATATATCGAACATGGTGAGGAATTTGAGAGGATCGCTCAAGCGATCGGCGAACGCAGAGAAAGACTTGGGAAGTGTTTTTGAAGTATAAACGAGGGATGATCCTCAGGTATACGATAGATAGAGATCAAAAGGAATTATGGCGTAAGGAAAAAGAAGTGTTTGTGACAGAATTTACGTGGAACATACAGCCCTCGATCCCACGAGTTCGCGAGTCGAACTTCTACACGAGCAAACTCTCCTTCCACATGGCAGCAAGGCATGAAGAGAGACATAGATTTGATGGAAATCTCCTGACGTCCGATAATTACCTGGTAAGTTGGTGTAATCCCTCCAAGAAGTTCCCGAGTCCATATATTGCGAATGCACGTTGCCGCCGAACACCTAATCTCGAAATTGTAACTGTGGCGTTCGATAGTCGTCGGTTCTCACGGATCACGACACCTCGATGGGGTATGATCTACGCAGATTCGTCTGGAAAGACCCCTGAATAGAAAAGGCTGGTTTGACAAGCCCAGGGAGAGGGATGAAAAAGGGGGTTAGCATTTGGGGGCACTAGAGACAGGCTTTTCTAGGCGCGGCTCCGGCCTCTTCAGGTGACGAGCGCCTAGGCGTTAGCGAGGTGATCGGTAATAAACGCCGCAACTTTTCCACCTCAACGTTCACGACCTCTCTTCACATTGTTTTTCAATATTCGTGAATGGAACTATCATTCTCTTGTTGCGTGTTGATACAAAGATTTCAGATGTAACACCCTCGAGCCGGGGATACGTGCCTCATCGAACCCGCACTTGCCTCGAGAAATAGCCCGGTGTCTGGGTGGGTGCCCTGCATTCGCATTCGAGGTACATCAATAACTTGGTGCGCCACAAACTGATGAACGATTAGCCAGAAGCCCAGGTCACAGAGTGATACAATCTGTTACAGCCGCCGCCACCAAGTGGTTCTGCAGGTCCGGGGACGGTACCGGCCATAGTGGGAAGCCAATGGTGATGCTGCCCACGACGCCCAAGGCAGATACTGTAGCTCGCTGAATCGTTGTGTGGACTGGAACAAACCCCCTCGTGAACTTCGCTCCTGGCATGATTTCACGAGATCCCAGGACCTCTTTTCTAGAAGGCGTCAATGGGGCTGAAATCTATCGTAAAGCCTCATTTGAATGTTATTCAAATCATTTCCTGCCACCTCCCTGCTGCAATTTACTCATATGTCATATTCCGTTGCATTCAACAACCTTGCATAGAGCAAGCCTCTTTTTATCTTTCAGCATCGATTTGTATTTGTTTTTTTGGTCTACCGCTGCAGTGCCACACGGATATTTGCAGCGGTTCCAGTCTCAGCTGCGCGGGTAACACTGGCAACTACCGTTGTGCCAAGGATCTCAAGTCTTTGTCTCTGTTGAGGTCGTCAAGCGCAAGTGACAGCCGTAGCTGCTGACGCTTTCCAGCGTTAAGCCATGTTCTGGATCACATGCAGAAACATCAACATGGCATCTGCTCTGCTCCGTTCCTGCAAACCTCCTCAAACTGCCATGTTCTGCTGACAAAAATTTCCCGCTGTCAGAGCTGTGTCAACACTTCACATTCCCTTGGCCATTTATACCTTCTCTCCTGCACCCACGTTTCTCACGTGTGTAAACGAGTTAGAACTTTCCTTCTATCATGTTTTCGCTCAGTAGTTATGCAGAAACTATCAACCTCAAAGTCTCATCGTCAACATTCGGCCGGGTATTCCGGCTTGAGGGGTCGGGTCACGTAAGTTATACCAAAAGCTATGCTCCAGGGCGTTATTGATACTTCGCAGGGACATGAACGGCGTGACTCCAAATTCGTGACAGAGATCCGAGCCGGGCTGACGACTTTCTTCACAATGGCTTACATCATTGCTGTCAATGTAATTACCAAGCTTTGTTCTGTTGTTGTTGTTTCCAAAGCTGATAGTGAAGTCCTCTATTCTAGCTGAGAGCGGAGCCACTTGCGTGTGTACAAGTACCGTGGATCCTACGTGTATGAACGATGATGCGTACAGTAATTGCTTAGTTGGTAAGTATGTAGGTTTTGAGGTCACCGGGACAAAGCTGACAATATCAGGGATAAAGAGAGATTTCGTCACGGCTACGGCAGCCATTGCAGGACTCGGAACTCTGGTCTTTGGGTTTCTCACCAACCTTCCTGTTGCTCTGGCGTATGATCATTCCTTTTTAGTTCAGCACCAATCTAACTTCGAATAGCCCTGGAATGGGGCTCAATGCCTATTTTACGTACCAAGTCGTTGGCTTTCATGGAACTGGCCCAGTCTCGTATCGGCTTGCTCTCACCGCAGTTTTCGTCGAAGGCTTCATCTTCCTCTTCCTTTCTCTGATTGGTCTGCGGCAATGGCTTGTGAGAATCATACCCCCTTCCATTAAGGTAGCTAGTGGAGTAGGAATCGGATTGTTCCTCACCGAGATTGGCATGTCTTCTTCAGGTATTGGAATCATGTCTGGAGCGAAAGATACACCCACCGACTTGGCCGGGTGCCCGGTTGAGTATATTGACCCAAACACTGGGGCATGCCTAAGCCACAGGATGGCCAATCCAGCGGTAAGTCAATCTGCCCACCCCTAAAGATTCTACTGACAAAGTCGACAGATGTGGATTGGCATAATGTGTGGTGGAATCTTGACCGCTTATCTCATGGCATACCGTGTAAAGGCCGCCATCATTATTGGCATCTCCATTGTCTCCATTATGTCATGGCCGTAAGTTCTCTCTCCCTCGCTACATGCTTATACTAACATCGAAAAGACGTAATACTTCTTTTACATACTTCCCTCACACACCGTTAGGTGATGAGATGCATACCTTCTTCAAAAAGGTGGTCTACTTCCATCCAATCGAGAGCACCCTCAATGCACAAGACTGGGACGTCACGGCAGCCGGCGGACACTTTGCCCTTGCCCTCTTTACGTTCCTGTACGTGGATATCATCGATGCCACCGCGACTCTATACTCCATGGCGCGCTTCTCCGGCGTCGTCGACCCCGACACCCAAGACTTCCCTCGCTCCACGCTGGCCTACTGCTGTGACGCCCTCACCATATCCATTGGCTCGCTTCTTGGCTGCTCGCCCGCTACGGCGTTTATCGAATCGGGCGCTGGTATCACCGAGGGTGGGCGCACAGGTCTCACGGCCATGACAACCGGCGTGTGTTTCCTCATCTCGATCTTCTTTGCTCCGATCTTCGCTTCCATCCCGCCGTGGGCAACGGGCTGTACACTCATTCTCGTTGGGTGCATGATGATGCGGCAGGTCACGGCTGTGAACTGGGCATTCATTGGCGATGCGCTGCCGGCGTTTGTCACTATCGTTGCTATGCCGTTCACGTACTCTGTTGCGTACGGTCTAATTGCTGGGTTGTTCACTTATACTCTCCTGAATGGCTTGATATACCTCACGAGGAAAGTATCTGGTGGTAAAATCCAACCCCCTGACGCCGAAAACGCCGAGTACTGGACGTACAAGCCTAGTGGGAGTCATCCGCCCTGGTTCCTGCGTGTTGGACAAGGGAGATTGTGGCGTACTGGGCGTAACGATGATGATGAAGTAAGGAGTGTTGAGACCGCTAGTGAGAAAGAGTTGGTTGATGAGCCGCATCCCGGCATACAGGTTGCTGCTTGATTTGTCTGTTGTGGTTGGCAATCAGAAGGCAGGCGTTGAGATGTTATCCGGTTTTCAACTTGCAGTTTACGAAGAAATGATTGCAATGAGTGGATGGGCTTGGCAAGATGTGGGTTAGGGTGTAAAACATATTTCCTTCATGATATTGTTTTCTTTGATAGTTAAAACAAAAGTTATGCAATTTGATTAATACGAGAAACAAAAAGTCCCAGTTTTCACAAAGCCCAATAAACGAGTGTAGAAACGAAATGATACAAGCAATAACCCTCACTACCCTCATCAGCGCGTCCACAATCAGTCGTCATCTTCCCCACTGCCACCGTAACCGCCGTGTCCATAGTAGGAAGGACCGGAAGTCGTGGTGGAAGAATGAGGCCTAGAAGTCCTCGAGCGACTCGGTCTCGGCGTCCTCGTCGATTTCCCCCCAATTCCACCAGTACTAGCTGATGAAGGTACAGAGCCCGCAGAAGTGGCCGGGCTTGTAATTACTCCATCGCTGGCTCCAGTGCTGGTCGGTGGAGGTCCATAGCCGGCAGGTATCGTAGGGCTCGTGACCGCTCCTCCGGATTTTCCAGTGCTAGTAGGCGGAAATCCACCATAGCCGAGAGTTGTCGTGGGGCTCACCGCTACTCCCCCAGATTCACCGGTGCTGAGCGCCGGGGGTACATACCCAGAAGATGATGTTGGCCTTGCTCCGCCAGACTTTCCTGTATCAGACGCTGGAATCGAAGTATGCCCACCTGGTGGTCCATATCCAGTTGGTCCGCTTTCTGCGCTGGTGCTCGTGGGTTTAGTTGCAGTCGATTTCGTCGTGTGGCTAGGCTCTGTGGTAAAGACACCCGAATTGGCGCTGGTGCTACTTTCATTCGGAATTACAGTCAAAGAATTACATTGTGACTCGCTGGCGCCATACGCTGAGCTCGAAGTATGGCTTGGTCCAGCCGTTGTGTCTTGACCTGCAGATGCGCCTGTCGTTGACGGTTCTGTGGTCAGGGGGTTGCCGCCGTACGAGTATCCACCCCCGCCGGTGCTAGATGTTGTTTTCGAAGTATGAGTTGGTGTAGTTGATGTGACTTCACCTCTGGATTCGCCTGTCGTTGACGCTTTAGTAGGGAGAGAGCCACCGTACGAATAGCCACCCCCGTTGGTGCTGGATGCCGGGCTTGAAGTATGGGTTGGTTTAGCCGTTGTGTCTTGGCCTGCCGATTGTCCAGTAGTTGAACCTTTCGTGGGGAGAGATCCGCCGTACGAGTATCCGCCGCCGTTAGAAGTTTTTGAGGTCGGAGTATAGGCGGTTGTTGCAGGAATTGTAACTTTAGGAGTAGTGAATGCCCCTGAGTTGGCTCCAGTTGATGTGCGATGGCCTGGACGTGGTTGGAGACACTCGTCTGGATCTTCGCAGTTTCCTCCTCTCTCAGGCGGCACACCACTGCCAGGCGGTGATTCTCCGCTGGGTCCGTACCCATCTGGTCCGTGGGGATCAGGGACGTGTCTGGTATCATCGTCATCATCATCATCATCGGCACCGTCATCATCCGGCGTTCCATTATGACTTCCAAATTGAAGAAATCCGCTATCATCATTGTCACTTGGATCGTTATTGTTGCCTCCGTCCGCGAAAAAGTTCCTGTCCGAGCGATCATCTTGGTCTAGGTCGGTACCAAATTGAAGGAAGTTCTTATCGTCTTGGGTATCTGCTGAGCGGTCTGGAACTGCGTTTGGGTTTTGAGGAGACACATTGTTGATTCCTCCAGGCTTGACGATGAGATGTCCGTCTGAGATGCCGACTGTTTGTCTCTTAGATGACGGGGAACTATCTTGGGCGCTTGACTCTGAAAGCCCGAAATGCCTATGAGGCCCGAATCCAACACCGGGATGCCACGCCGAAGGAGACCTCCGTTCCCATTCTTGACCTTCGTCGTCAAAATCAAATTGCCGCTTAACAGAACCTCCGAGAGGCAGAAGTGCGCCAGCGAGTCCCAGGGCTGAAGAAATTGCTGACACCTCGGCCGGAGATGGGGTTGATGTTGCAGAGATAACTTGAGTGGTACCGCTTCCCGCAGGCGGCAAGCTCTTAAGCTTCTCGACCAAGGGGCAAATAAATTTCAGAATCACAGTATAGGATGCTTCTGGTGAAGTCCCAAGTGAGTCACAGAGCTTGAAGAGCGCTTCAAGATCGACAGGAGGAGGGGCGTCCCGTGGGAGTATGGGACCTAGGCCAGATGGCAGCGAGCCTGCCATAGAGTTGCAAAGTTGTACCAGCCATGCATCATCCGTCTTCGGGTCCAAAGTCGCGCACCTGCTAAATAACCCCGCCAGATTTCCAGTGACTTCGTCAGGATCAGATCTCGGCCAGTGTTTCGGGTAGTACGGTTTAACATGGGACCTCGAGTCGATGGGAAGGGATCTCTTAGCACCAGAACGAGCGTCTGCATCTTGGGTGAGGTTCCAACCAGGAATGAATCTCCACGCATAAAGCCAATTCCAGGGGAGAATATCCTTATCTTCCAATATGTCCTGATCCGTCCAGGATCTGTACGCCTTGACATCGTATTGACAAAACTGATCACCGTCCGTATTTGGAGCCGGTGGGTCTATTGTGTAAATCCTGTCACAGTACTGAACCATACATCGGATAAGATCTTTAAGACACGCGAGTTGGGAGACAGTGGCAGTAGCTGTGCAATCTGGGACGGTGAAGCGGGGTAGGATTGGCTTCAGAGAACCGCTGCCATGGAAGCGATCTCTCTCACGCTCGGCGACCTTGGACTTTCCTGTCTCGAAAGAATAATATTGTGTTTTGGAGGCAGAACTGGTTTTGCTTTCAGAAAAGGGCTTGGTTGAATGAGAAGTCTTGGCCGAGGCAGTGGGTCTGGTCTTGGACGATTTTGTTGGATCTACATCTGTCCACGATGTGGTTGGCTTTCGAGAACGAGTGTGGCGGCTCCTCCAGCCTTCTGCTGGATCTACTGGATCTGCCTGCTACTTTTCGTGAGATGCATGTCTTGGGAAAGAGGGGACATGAGAGTCTTACAGTAGGTGCAGCGGGTGATGGGTACGCGGTTTCGCCAACGGGAATCGGCGTTACTGCAGGGTCCTTTGAAGGAAGTGATTGTTCTTTCTGGTCATTGTCAATTGAGTCAAAAGCTGATAGTCGCTATTGAGCTTACAGCAACGGGGGATGCGAAGACAATCGGCATCAATGCCAACGAAAGAAACTGCGAGATACGCATGATGACATCTAACGAGAGCTTTTTCGCGTTATTGAGCAAAGTAATCTTTGAATGTGCCGACCAAAGGGGTAGTTAACAAGAGTGCTGCGGCTCTTGAAGCACCTTTTGGGGAGCACGCGTACCGAGGCTTCCGGCGAATAGCGACATATTGGGGTACGAACCTGGAATTTTACCTTCCGGCCAAAAATTTGTGTTCAAATACACCAGCACTTGTCAGTGCCGAGTGGAGTTTGTCCAACACAGGACCCTGCAGCGGGCTCGTTGTACAACAGACAACAGTTACAAACGGTCTGACGGGCAGTGATCTCAACTCACTTCTGGACTTGCCAAACATGAGATACCAGGAGATCGAAGATCTTTAAGCTGGTCTAAGATGGTGGAAACTTCGTGTCCGTTCCAGAAAAATATTGGGTGACCTGATATCTGATTCAATGGGAGTAACGTGGTCTAGCGAGCTGAAAGGGAAATTACATCGAAAACCTCCGCGCATCACGGTACTTCAGCAAGTGATAGAATTTTGGTCTCAACTTGCACATGTTCAACCTTTCCTACGGGTTGCCCGCCAGTCATTGGGATGATGAAAAAATGGACTTGTCGAACGCCTAGGATTCCAAATAAAAACTTCACAGGCTCCAAGGTCTAAATGTCAGAGAAAGATTGGTTCAGCCGAGTCGCTTTGAGTCTTTCTGGTTGTGGCAAAAGCACAGCCAGAGACCGAGGCAGCAGAGCTTGATAGGAGGGTCGGAAATCCCGAGATTTACACCCAGGCAAATTTTACTTCGTGCTGCGTCAATGATTGTTCTTATAAGGGGAGGAAAACACAACTTTCCCCTGGCCGATTTGACTTGCTACCAGCTGTGCTGACAATAGACTTCACAGAAGACTACAAAATCCTTGTCACGGATCCAGAGAAGCCTGCGCTAAGCTTGGACACGACTATATTTTATTTTCTTATGTGATTTTCGGGTTGAGAAAATAAGAAGAATAATGATAATGGCTGCGCATGCGGCCTCACGATCCAACAGTTATGGCGCTGCAGTGCATGACTCTCGACGCCTAGAACTCGAAATGAATCTGGCACTTGCCGCCCCGGTCAAAGATGCGGCGAAGAGGGTCATGTATACGAGAGTCGTCCATATTTCCTCTCGGTCACTCGCTACAGAAGTTCCGATGAAAACTAACTTGAAGCTTCCAAGAAAGTGAAGCTCGCGACGAATGCTGTTGGTAATATCGATGCCTAAGTAGGAAGCGGTTTCAGAGTTGTGACCTTCCCTACGCGGCCGCGACTCAACCATCAACTTTGAGAGGTTATTTTGAGCGTTATTTGCGCTGACGATGTTATGGATTGGAACTAATCATCATTTACACACCCTGACCTGCTACTTGTAAAATACTTAGTGACATGTAGGGCGAGTCGCAATAAAACTGAATCAGCTCAAACACCATGCCGGAGACGAGATACATAAAGTCAGTGCTTCCGGGTATTGAAACCCGAACAACACACTAGACTGCAATAGCTGCGTACTTTAGAGTTGTGCCTCTCCACCTCACTTGCGTTTGTGTCTTATCAAGAACCCAATTGCGAGAAGGTATTGCCTAGGAAAGAGTGAAAGTGCTCTGTGCACCTAGGACTAGGCCAGTAAAAGATTTGCTGTCAAAGTAACGTCACAGTCGAGGGATACTTTCTCTCCGACGAAAAGAACCATAAACGAAAAGCAAAGTAGGGAAAAAGAAGACCATACTCCGGGGTCTGCTATTTAATTGCAAGCCGACGGGTTGAGCGCGCTAGACAGCTCAGCTTGCCCCCACGATGGGCAAACAAAAGCGTTGCGTAATATACTCGCCTCAGAAAGAAGTAGAATCGGATATTTGTTACACATGCCTCCACCTGCAGAGGATTGGTGACTCTTTAGAGTAACCTTAAAGCACATAAAAAAGCCCATTTCGTTCGCGGGCACCGAACTCCGAGCGCAAGCCAGTGCCTGTTCCTCGCCACAATTGAGTATCAGAGAAACCAAAAGAGACCAAAAGAAAAGCCAAGACATCGCATTCCACGCCCTTCACCTCAAACCCAGCCATGCAATACATCCTATAAAGCCAGGAAGTAGAACATCTCAATCGAAGCAGAACATCCTAAGTCGTCAACACCAGACCATCTCAGATGGAACCTTGCAGATGCACCTAAGCCAACAGCACGACCGCAATCAAAATTTACGGACAAAACGGGACATCTTCACTTGCCAGTCGCAGAATAAGTAACTGTTTCACAACACGAAAATCGTCGGAAAAACAGTTGCTGCCGCAAATCCAGGCTGTCGTGCCTTCCGACGATTTCGAACACAGACGATGCATTCACCACTTAGCGTTTGCATGTTAAGCCCTGGAATCATCGGGCTATGGGAATACCGGAAAACTATGGCCATGGGAAGAACTTGACACTGGTGATAACGGAAACGTTTGTACGCTGGCAACTTCAACTTTTCGTCCACGGCGGGAAAAATGGCCAGGAAAAGAGGATGTATATATATCAAAATTACCGCGTGCTTGAGAGTTGACTCGAACCACAGGTTTGACTGAGATGAGATTATATTGGCAATGAGAATCAAGGAAGAGGGATGTCTGTGCGGCTCGATTTGCTTACCAGATAGCTTCTCAGTACTAAGGAAGACTGTGTAAACTTCGCAATAGATGGAGGTACTTTCAAATATGTCAAACAAATGATGGCCGTCGGGGATACGAGTTTTGTGTAACGAAAACGATCCACTCGGAATCTACAACACCAATTCATTCTCACCACCAAAACCAACTAATCTGGAGGGCAGTGGACTTGAAGCAACAAAGACGGCTCGCAGATTTCCGCCAAGAACATTGACTGCAGCCCGCAAAGGCTTGGATGCCGAACCCCACGTACACAACATGCAGGTAACATGCATGCCAGCCGGCCTTGGCTCTCCTCGATTGGTTGCCTGCTTGTGCGATCTCACACCGCAAAGACAACGAAAGACATCCAAGCCGTTGATCTAGACTTCTGTCTTTGCAAACCCAAGAAATTACCGCTTTCAGCAGTCAAGTGTACGCTCTTACATCTGGAAATCCGCCATGCAAGTCTAAGCTCTCATCCCGCATCAGTAGTCTACTTCGTCAGACGAAACGGCGATCTAAACAAACCGCCGAGTCCTTTATGAATGGTCCACTAACTGTCAAAGCTGAATGCCACCGGCACTTTTGCCAGAGTTTGTATTTCTCCCTCGGTAACCTTTTTGAAGTACTACACCCTGTATTTATCACCTTCGCCCCGGTCTCGAAACGTAGACCCCGGTCCCAACAAACGACGTTGACAGCGGCACAGAGCGGAGCTAACCCGGGCTTGCTTGACTAAGGGGAGAGTTGAGTCGGTTCGCGACTTGCAGCTGAGGTCGCAGTACCAAGCGGCAGAGACGTTCCTGCAAGCCGCAGGAACATGGGGAGGATGTGTGGAAATCACAAGAAGTTCTCATGTGCATTGACTTTGCTCCTTGTGGAGCGAATTGGAAATATCATGTGATTGGCTGTGAAGAATGTGGGAGGTTGAAGCACACTTGTGCCGCGTAGTTGCTGTACGTGAAAGCGGCTCTTTAATAACCTTTTGGGACCCGAGCTCGCCGTGCGCATCTGGCGGTTGGATCCGACTACGCCTTCGGCTGCAGTTGGCGTAAGGCATAAGACAATTCGGTTATCCTAACGTGGCAAACGATGTCGAGTCTGCGTGTCTCAACGCACGTAATTGATTGCTATCGCTGAAGAATCGCTGGCGATAGTCTTGGTAAGGCATGGTATTGAGATCCGATCTCGTGGCCATAACGTGGAGGATTTAGGACGAACGGGTGAGCGTGGGGGTATCGTGGTCGTTTTGATACACACGACGAAATGAACTTCTATGCACTAATCGCCCGACCAATTGTCTGGAAGCAATTCATGTGTTTGTTGGAACGGATCACGCCGAGCGATGGACAATGACTGCGGGATAGGGAGGTTAATGTGGGGTTGAAACATTTCGGGGGTTTTGAGGTACGTCTTTTGATGCAGTGAAGCGGCACAGTAGGGCAGGAAGTACTGTGATTGTGCTTGGCTGGCGTCGCAACTTGGGCGAAGGTCGCCAACCGACTGGACAATTTCCCCGCAAACCTTGAGCATGAAGTTGGAGCTCTAGTGTTGTTGTTAGTGTGACTGCCGCGATGTAACAATGTGTGAAGGCCACAATGTAGCTCGTCTTCCAGAGTACGTATGATTGTCGGGCTTGCGTAAGCACATTGAATCATTATTCGTGAACATCTAAAGGGCTCAACTATGGGTGGTGTAGCAAAGTTGGTTAGTTATCGACGACATGTCCAGATTAATAGTGAAGGTCATTGACTGCGGTTGGCGAGTTTGAGCCATCTTAGCGAAACACCACAGATGGGGTACAAATGAAGACTTCGAGACCCACTTCCCCATTCCCCACAAACCTAAGAATCTTGGACAAACCGTCAAGCTTCGAAAATAGTGGGTTTCCAGCTACTCGGTGCCTGCCAAGGAGGAGATTCGCTTTCACATGCCATTGACCCCCAGGAGATTGTTAGTACGGACGTTGCAGTGACATAAGTTTTCGCAGGTTAGACCGGAAGCATTTAACTGTCCCCAAACCGGAAGACTTGGAATTGGTTCCGTAGAATAAACCCCGGGTTGAAGTGGACAATACTACAGGTGAAGGAGAGAGGGGTAACCAGGGTACCCTTGGCAACCGTGTACTAGGAACTGACCCCATTCGGGTGACAATCCGGAGCAGCAGGGGTTTGTGAGGATCGATTGTTTGGACTTATTTTCTCGTGTTTCATCTGGAGCATCAAGATTAATTTACGAATTCATTTGTGATTCCACCCCGCCACCACAGTACACGCGATCTGAGAATTGACAGCACAAAAAAACCGATGATCAGACAAGCAGAAAGAAACAAACGCATTATGTCCGAAAGGTGTGTGATCCTTGACGGTATACGAAGTATAGAGAGGTGCTTCAACTCGCAATAGCAAGGTCAAAACTTCTAGAATTCGGAATACAAGACGAGCTGCAATGGAAGCTGTCCTGGAGTGTACTTGCTGGAGAGCAGTCGTCAGCACAAATTAAGTCTTATTCAGCTGCTGTAAGACGAGCCTCACCAGTTCCTGCGGTCAGCCTTTGGGGGCTTGGTCTAACTTACACAAACAATAGGCTAGCCAAAATCCGAAAGTCTACCTTTGTCAGCCAAAAGAGCCAGTTTGACTGGTTTGTGTGAGACGAGACGGTAGGCGGTTTGACTTCGTTACAGGGCCACAACCCCCTTTGTGTTGGTAGGTAGGAGAGGTGGAACTGACCGGTGAATTGGGATTTGAAAGCACCACGAGCCAATGAACCCATATGCAGAGTCATGCAAGAAAAGGGAGGCTGAGGGATGCTTTGGGCTAGCGGTCTGATTCGAAGAATTTGGAGGGAAAGGTTCGGAATTTGCGACTTGGCCGTTGAAGCCAGTGAATGTGTTACCAACCAACGCCAACAAAGATCGGAGTTACTTGCCTAATCTATTGCGATAGCCCCCAAGTGCGGTGCACGTAGACAGGGGTAACAGAGCATATTGATGCAGACCTTCGTATGCAGGTAGGGGATAGTTGTGACGAATGCCGAACCACAACTTTCAGCGGCGGAGATGGGCCATCTAACGTCATTCACGATAGGCCGATACATTGTTGGTACCTCAGCGTGCGTACACTTCCATCAAACTCCTAACAGAAGTTCTTTGACAGGTAGATGCTTTGGGCGGATTCCTATGATTTGCGCCGGTTGGTTTGGGCGTGGGGCTTCCTCGTCATGGGCTGTCGTGGTGGTTGCATGACAGTCTGGATTGTCAACAATGAAGGTTTCGAGTACCTGAAGGTATCGGTTGATCTGGCTGTGGAGCAGAGCACTTCTGAATTCTGATTTTGTATCCTCGCCCGAATGGCTGGGAGAAAATATTGGTCCGACAGCCATGTTGCGAAACAAGCTCCCGCAAGTGGGCCGTTTGTCCCTAATTTAGCGGCTTCAGGGGTCCGCATTGGGAATCCGGGGTTCTCGGATTTGTGCTTGCTTTGCGTAAGGATCCAGAAGATCAATGTCCGTGCCAATCCGGAGGTGGAGTCCAAAAAGAGATGCTCAATCTGGCCCAAAAGATTTGACATTTTAAACCCTGGTTATGGAGTTGGAAGGTGGAGCTTTGCTACAGTAGGGAAACACCAGTCCACCCAATGGCCGTCAAGGTGAAACCTGCACTAACCGAAGAGAACACCCAAATTCGACGTCCATTCGCTCTTGGAACCAGCCATCGGTTTGCAACAATGGTTCCCCTGAGCCAATAGGGAAACCACAATTCTGAATCATCAGTGCGTCTGTCAGCACTACCTACTACCCCCCCTAAATGAACCCTATTTAGCGGGTCTGCGGGAAGTTTTTTCTTCGAGCCAACCAAGATATCTGTTCTTGCCTGTGGAAACCTTCTGGCATCAAGACTGAGTTCATTTATTGGTTGAAGATCCTGGCAAAACACGCCCCACCTAAATCCCGGTTTAGGGTTCATTAAGGGGGGGGGATAGTAAGACCCTGAGATATTCCCCTGAGAATCTTTCTCTATTGAGACCTTGATCCCGCGAGCGTCGTGGCCATGACCGCGTCCCCGCCCGTCCACTACCCGTTGTGAACTTCTGGCCTTGAATAGCTGTAAGTCCCAGGTGGTGCAGCTTGCTTGCATATGCCTCGAAACTGCCAGCGGAACGATTGTGCCGTGCCTGCGTATGCCGTGGGAGACTTGCTGTCGCCGTCTTTGCTACCACTGGATCACTTCGATTCTTGCTTGAAAACACCACCGTTCTGTTGTGCAGATCCGGGAGATACCCGAGCGTGTAGTGACACCGCGTCGCGCAGCACGCTGTAGAAAGCCAGTCAGCCGTCCCGTTGAGTCCGCTTATGCGATTATTGTGTTGCTAACAATGCCAATGATGCGTCGAGCATGGCCCCCTCGTGTGTCAAGCCAAACATCAGCCCTTCACAAAGCCACAGTTGTCCCTCCGCTTGCTCGCATACTATCCCGTTCCAAGAGGACCCCACAGACCCTTGTTGGTCGACCCCGCAAGCATCCCTCAGCATATCCTGCAGCCCTTCCAATATCTGCCGTTCCCGGGCGCCCACTCCTTGTCGATGCTCTTGTAGACCCATGTCGCTACTTTCTCTAGACTGTGCGGTCGACCCGCAAAGCTGCTCGCCCTTGACAGTGCTAGCCAAAATGATCCTGTCATGAATGTCCCCGCCGTTATAGCTCAGAGCCTAGGTCGTCTGTCCTTGCCGTATAGGTCGAAAGAGCCGCCAGAAACGAGGCGTCGATATGCAAGTAGCCCGGGCACCGCATATGATCTCCGACCAATATAAACTTGCCCCATGAAGCTCATCATATCAAATAATTCATCACAAACTCCTCTCCAAAATCTCGCAGCACATCCAAAAGCTTCCCACTGGTCCTGCGGCGGCAGGGCATCAACTCGCAGCGGGTCCCAAAAAAGAGCACGGGCTGCTTCTCCCCAGCTCCCCAGTGGCTCTCAGACATTTTGATCCCTTCCCTTTCATAGACGTTGTTCGTGGAGTGCGTCGTGGATTGCGAATTGTGAATCGTTCTCGGGGTGTTGCTGATGTTGGTTTGTGGAGGCGAATTGAAGGGCAAGAACAAGAACGGATGCTGCCGAGTACTTAAGAGATCTCCCCCCTCTGTCGCTATTCACCAGGAACAACAGTAGCGCCGGCGCCGATCAAAATATATCCCACCACGGCCTTTTCATTCACTGCTCTTCATAAATAAATATAGATCTCCAAATCTCCAAGTTCCAACGACCTCGTCCAGGTCACACCAGATCGACTCCCTTTACCCTTTACCTACCCCTTACCCCATACGCCAAGAGGAGGAGTCTCGATACAGCTTCAATTTTGGCAACTCTAACCACACCAGCCTGACAACGGCGTCTCTTGAAAGATCCGTTTGGCAAAATGAAGGCCGCCGATATTTCCGAGCAGGATCTGAACAATATTGACATTCTTGAGCGGGTGGCCTCGTCGTTGTCCCTCATAGGTATCTCCTTCATCTTGATTACCTACGGCGCTTCGACAGCTTTTCATAAGCCCATCAACAGACTTGTATTCTTCGCCTCCTTTGGCAACATATTCACCAATGTAGCAACTCTGATATCGAGAGCTCCTGTGGCTCTACCCAACAGTCCCCTTTGCCAGTTCCAAGCAGTTCTGATCCAGATGTGAGTAGGTATGGAGGCGTCGTTGAGGATGATGCTAATCGTATTCTCAGGTTCTTGCCAGCAGATGCATATTGGACGTTTGCAATGGCATGCAATGTCTACCTCACCTTCTACCACAAGTTCGGGGCCTACCAGCTTCGTCGGTTAGAAAAATGGTATTTGGTAGCGTGTTTTGGAATACCGCTCGTCCCAGCTCTTGCTCTCTTAGCTGTGAGGCACTCATCGCGCGGTCCTATGTATGGCAATGCTACGCTTTGGTGTTGGATTGGTACAAATTGGGACACATATCGGATTTGGCTCTTCTACGGCCCTGTCTGGTAAAGATTGTCTTCCTCTTTCAAGGCTGCAGCTAATTCCTCCAGGGTCATGATTATCCTGACAATCATGATATACGCGCGCGCTGGGAGAGATATCTGGTCAAAAAGAAATCAGCTTCGAAATTTCGTCGTTACTCCGCCTTCACCGCGAGTATCGCCAAATATCAACCCATTCGCAGGAGAAGGAATTCAGCAAACAACACAGATTTCCTGGGATTACGAAAATGCAAGTCCTACCGACTCAGCTTCACACCTCGCCCACCAGAACCTATCAGATTTCAAGTACCCAGCGCCGGTGGCCAAACCAGAAAACACATTCACCGTCAATATCTCAAGTACCCAGCCGGTCGATAGAAACAACACCCGGTGGTCCTACACCGAAAAGCAAGATAAGCGCAGGGCTCGCAGTAGACCCCTCACGTCTTCGAACCCACTAGGCATCCCACGACAGTACACTGCGAACGAGGCCAACACTGCCATCTGGTCTTACACCAAAGTTTCTCTTCTCTTCTTTATCGCCATGATGGTAACCTGGATCCCCTCATCCGCCAACCGCGTCTACTCCGCTGTCCACACCGACGAAGTTTCGCTGCCGCTCCTATATGCATCAGCTTTCGTCCTGCCGCTCCAAGGGTTCTGGAACTTTATCATCTACGCCATGACCAGTCTGGAAGCCTGCAAAAAGATGTATCGCAATATCCGCACCCTCGACTTCATCAGTGGCGCTGGTCGACGGACACCGAATACCACACACCACATCGAAGACGACCGCGAGCACCATGGCGCAGAGAGGCTGGCCAGCACGAGCATCAGCAGCCCGAATTGCAACAATAAATCCTTCTTCGCCGATACCTCGAGCGAGACAGAGCTGCAGGTCCGGCCGTGCACCAAAGATTCAAGCACAACTTGACGTTGCGCATTACACCCAGATGCAGAATTAGGATTGAAGAACTTTAGCGCGGCGTTTCGGACTGATGTCCCCTTCTTTTCCCGTCTCTCTTTAAGATGAATTTATGGCTGTGTGGTGTCGATACCCATTCTTGTACTTTGACTCTTATTTCTTTGCTATGTTCTGTGAGCTGGCTGGCTACAAAAGTTGTGAATGGAATGGCGAGCTTTAAAACAGGGGAACGTTAGGCGAAAATGGCCGCAATGTCAATGGCTGTATCATAGGTTGGCTTTGATCATTGGCTGTAATTATAAATGAAGTAATGACGTTTTAAATGTACTTCCTTGGACCGGACTGTGTGAATCTCCTTCTCCTTGTCCCTGGTCACGTGTCTCACGTGCTTATACCCAACGGACATTCTTCTTCAGACGATTGATCGATGCCACGGCTCACTAAGTGTCTTTCTTCAATGTGTGCGTATCTCTTTTTGCGGTCAATAGTCGTAGCTTTACCAGCAGAGTGATTTTTTGACTTTATTATATCAGCTGATCAGAAAGAAGCATGACCTACGCGGACACCACAGACAAAGCATCTGCTCAGCCGCTCAGTAGATTTTGAGTTCTTCCTGGGCCGTAGCACTTTATGTTACTCCTCAACTGTGGAACTACGGAAGCTGAGCCTTTTATTCTGTGTTATAAGCGGTCTGTGGGATTTCACCCCAAAGTTTGAAAGGCGTTGCGCATCCCAAGATGGAATCCGAGCAAAAACATGGAACCTTCATTCTCTAGAAAACTGGATAGTATCAGCAGGGCTTCAATATCGATCATGTTTTCGAAAACATTTAGATTGCAGCCCGTCCGGTCCTAGTCTAGGTTTTGCTGTTGGTTCTCAGATTTTCCACTATTAAGATCAGGAATCCCTTTTTGTACCATCGCTCTTTCACCAGAACTAGCACACTAGGCATACATTCCCATACAAAGGCCTGGGGTAAGAGAGGTACTCGGTAAAGTTGCCTCGGAATCATCGGAACATTAGAGTTTGTAAATTCGCCAATCCTGCCCCTGAGCAACTCAAACTTCTGAGATCAAGTACTTCTTCATTTTATTGAAAAATTATGCAATCGTATTTTCATTATCCACGGTCTGGGCTCCGTCTTTTCTTTCTCTAGAAGTTAATATATTCTGCGGAGTGTGATCGACAGTTTAGACTCGGTTGGACGCTGTAGCAGGAATAATAGTTTTTCCGTTTTTCCAGCCTTAGGCAGCATTATAAGGGGATACTTAAATAGCGGCTTGCTTCTGCTTTTAGCTTTCTTCTTTTAGATTTCTTTTATGCCCGAATAGATCGAATTTGCCCTTAATTGACCTTGTAATTTGTGACCCTGTTCTCCGATTGGTTCGGACCTAGGTTCTCCGCACCTTAGGCTATACCTAGAACACTCTTTCAACGCGAAAGTTAGCATTCGGACTCATATTTGAACACGGGCCTCCACACGTCAAGATATACTTTGTTCACATTGCATTTCTCATAAAACTCTCAATCCAATGCACAGACTAATTCTTGCCGAGTACCAGGCATTGACAGCCAAGTGGGTTCTTCGGAGGCGAATCCAACCTCTTCCGTCAAGGTCTCGGCGTCAGTATTACCTCCTTTGGAATCATCAGGAGTAAATCAGAAGCAGATCAAGGATCAATGTAACCCGCCTTCCGTCAGTCATCCCTTTGTGTCAATCCTCTAGTATGCTACCCATCCAGCTACCAAGGTCATCTCATTAGTCTCCTCCCCAGACCTCCCGCATAGTTTGCGTCTGATTTGGCGAAACTCTAGCATGGTACTAGCAACGCAATTCTCCTCAGATCAAGGCTTACCGGCTCTCTCGGCGCAAAATTAAAGCTTCAATCTTACTCCGACGATCCCGTTCATTTGAAAGCGTATGCCATATAATCCGAATTGCCGCACCGTGCTTCGCGAGTTGGTACCGATGTCATGAAAAAAAAAACTCATTGTCGACCGTTGCATAATTATCTGTATAACTCCAGCCCTGCGCTCCGCGCCTCGACGCTCTTTTTTAAAAATGCAAACCGTTGTACTCGTTCTTTTCGTTGCTTGGGTGCTGTCATTGCCGCTGGAACTGCTGGATTCGCACAGATGATGTGGGTGCAGAAGCAAAACAGAAGCACCAGCGAAGTTTGACCTCCTCTCGCTCACCACCTATCCTTCATCCGGTCACTATTTCGATTTGCGGAAACCAGTCCTCATCAGTGATACCGCTTCGTGGGTCCAGCCCCCACGACCGAGACATTAATTACCAACAAACACTTTTCACCCTTCGAAATACCACGACAGTACATCTTCTGCCCACCAGATCCTACGCTTGCTATATCTATTCTGCGCCATCCTCGATCTCGTACTTCTTCGGTTATACGCCGCTCAAGCCGGTAACGAATTCCTCGAATATTTTGCAAAGCGAAAAGAGCATGCTGAACGCCTCGCACGTAGGCCCACTATATAGATCACTCCTCCTAACAGTCCTTCGGCCTGGACTCGTCCGCGTCTGATGCATCGCACGCGATGTAGACTCCAAGTCCCCCAGGAACAATCTTAAACGCTTCGGGAAACTCACTGCAGAATCAGAGAACACGCCACCAGCACTCCAAGTTCTCAAGGTCCAAGGATATTGGCTGGTTCAACTTGGTTGCTACCAAGACCAGAACAGGAGATGGAAAGGCAGTTAACAGGCACGACATTGGGCCGTGTCGGATGTTGGACTTTGAGTACAGGCTTGAACGAGACAGTGGAATGCTTATTTCCAGCGACGGCGTTTTAAAGGTTTGAATTGGTAATGGGGTGTTGCAAGGCTCGGGCAATTCAAAAATTACTGGGGTTTCTTTTATGTTCTTGTTGCAAAAAAGAAAAGGCGATTGGCCTGGAAAAAAGAGACAGGGTTATTCTCGTGGTCAGTGAAGAGGACTGGGGCGAAACACGGCACGCGCCAAAAGATGGAGCCAGGAAGCATTATCTGCTCATGAAGTGACGACTAGTTTACGTTAAGTCTGATATGAAACATTTGAGCATCTATTTCGGTTTCTTGCTGTTTTAATTTGAAGATTAGTCTGCAGATAGTGATAGCGAGGGCCACGCCTAAGCGATGCATTTCAGGGGCAACGCGGGGTAATTCATAGCCTGGCTGACGCTGGACAAAATTGCCTACAATAATTAATTCTGGAAGATTACATTACGATTTAGACTAGAAGCGTATATATTTTGATCTGTTAGTATTAGATAGTAATACTTTACTTTCTACCACCAGAAATCTTACTCGAGCTTTGGGCGTAGCTGAAGGAGGGGTATTATAGGAAAACTACCCCTCATCCCTAGTTTGGACTAGTCCGGTTCAATCCAAACGGCACATGTCAGACGTTCGATGATCTCATGATTGCTTGCAATTCGCGTCGCCGACTTCAGTTGATCTCAAACTTCCAGCTCTGAACAAACAATGAAATCTTATATATATATCCCAATGGCAGCCGAAAATTTCCCTATTTTTCCTCGGCTCCCAGTGGAGATTCGCCGTCTCATATGGGTACATGCCCTTCCTCCACCCAATCGGGTTGAGGCACACCTCCAAAACTGCTCCAAAGATCCTAATCTGAAGGTCAGATCTACTACTCCTCAATACGAATCGGCCTATTGGCCCCGTCGATCTGATCCATGTCTTCTCTATGTCAACCGCGAATCTCGAGAGGTGGCATTGGAGCACTACGAAAGGCGTGTCCATTACCAAGCTACTATCAGAGATAGGACGTACACCCAATTCGTCTCATTCGCGAACGATCGATTGCATTTCGGTTTACTCGACTTCTTCATTACCAAGGGTCATTTTGGACCGACGATCTGGACAAATCGGGGCGAGGGACTAAACATATCGAAGGCGGATCTGGGCAAGATGAAACGACTGGAAATTGCTCTTTGCCAGCCAGAAATGCTGGAGGAACCCGAACGTTTCCGCTGGAGCTTTTCGTCTTGGATTGATCGATGGCTTCCGGAATTTTCAGTTGTAGAAGAAATTGCCATCGAGATGCACTTTAGCGACTTGTCCGCCAGGTCATTTTCGGTAGATTTTAATTCTGCCCTGATCAACTTCAAAACTAGGAGTGAGCAAAAGCTGGAGAATGTCAAGTTGAAGAAGGAGGTAGAGGGATTGAGTTGGTCACCGCCAAGAATCTCTATGGCATATGGACCTGGTGACGATTTTGGGAAGGTGATGGGATTACAATGACAGGATTGGGAGCATGCGTTTTTCGTGAACTTGTATCTAGCGCTGTTCGATGTCCTGGAGCTTTTTATTTAATCCAATGATAGTAATCCAACCTTTTTTTTCGTTTTTTCTAATGTCTCACCCCACTGTATTGATTTAAATATACTTACTATCCAACTAAATGTTCGTTGAGAGGACCCACTCACCCTTATATTGCAGAAAATAAAGCAACTTGCCTTTCTGTTTCATTGAACAATTCAAATCATTTTCAATGCCCGAATCAACGAGTAAGAGTGTTGAGACTTACCCTAGAATCTTCGTAATCAAAGTAATGGGGCAACTGCTTTGTATCATTCTCGCAAGATTCGGACCGATCTCACTCCATCTCCTCCTAATTATGAAAAACAAACATTATATTTCACTCCAATTGGCGAGAAAGCAAATTTCTGTTGCATATCGCAGATTTTACTTTCGAGTCAGAACATGTCAACGATTCGTGTGGCGTGTCACGGACGCCCCACGCGTGGGCGGAGACACGAGCTCACGCGACTGATCGCGAGTCAAGCCATCTATTGTTTTCTGCCTTTCCTTTGTATCACACGAAACTATGTCTGGTACCGACTACCAAGTTTCTGGATCTTTGGGCCAAAAATAGCTAGGTTGTGGAGTTTTGAGGCACGGCAGTGCGGCACTGGCCATAGTGGCGGAATCAATCGCTTGACTCGTATCATCGTATGTTTTCTTCGTGTTTGTTGAGACATCTGCAGAGGGTATCCTGTAGTGACTCGCTGATCACTCCGATTATCCCTTCATGACTCAAGGGAGGATTCCTAGAGTTTGGATCTGATTCATATAATGGGAAGCTCCCGAGCGGTAGGGCTCCGGTACTGTCTACCGAGTGGTTTGCGACTTGCAACAGAACAGACGCGGATCATATTTCCCCGACCCGGGAGCTAGTATAATCCAGCTTGGAATTGTCATTGCGTGCATTAGTGTTTGTCCAACACGTCGGTTCCCAATCGGAATTGTTCATGACTCGTGATTGTTAACGAAAAGGGACGATCTCGGGATCTGAGAAAGCTTGGGCCAAATGTGCGAGTCAAGTTGAGGCTCAGTTAACATTTTTAGCATCTTGAAGCCCAAAAGTTACACAATAATCGTGATCATTATGGGAGCAGTGGGGAGCCAAGTATCTGAATCAGGGTGCTTTCATGAAAATAGCGGCTACTTGTCTCGCCAAGAGGTCGCGATGTGCAACATCTAACTACTACATGACTTTGCGGCCCTTTCTCCAAAGCAAATTCAATGTGGATTTCTAGAGCCAATCCTTGAACTTTGACAAGCTCGGACACATTTCTTATTGGCCAGAAAAAATCCACATAATTTGGCTTTAAAGGAAAGGCCGCAAAGTCATGCAGGAGATGAGACACGACTGCAGCTGACACCGCCTGGCAGGGAGGTCTGCTTGACTGATCTCGCTAGTTCATCGGGCGAGAGGGTGACTATGAATCGAGCTTTAAAATACGATGTGCAACAAACTTGTCGCAGAAAGGGGAAGTAGCAGGACCAGCAAGTCTCAAACATGTACCCGGATAGTTCAACTGACTCGTCCGGTGCCTTATTTGCATGATATACGACTACTCAACTGAAAGTTAGAACCGTGCCTCATCAAAGACCCCACCACGGCGGGGTCCCTTAGCGGAGCCTCAAGTGTAATCGGCGAGTCACGATGGTGTGGAATGATGGGACACTAATCGCCGATTACTACAATGCGCGCATTACGGCTGTAATTAAGCGTCGATTTAAGGTAGCGTCAGAATTCTTGTTTGGCTGACAAGCATCAGAGCTAGGGAGTGAAGCTTCTTTCAGGCAATAATGAAGCCAAATTGCTGTCAGCCTGCTTGGCATTAGCCAAAGTCGGCACCTGAATATACCCAATTTAGGTTGCACGACTCATGAAAAGGTCTAAACTCCGAAATACAAGGAATATTCGAATCAAGGAAGTTTGGTTGACTATGCTTGTCGAGCTGGAGATTTCTTTGACGACTTAGAACGCCGACTTGGATCGTGAAGAGTCCGAACATACACATCACGACTCGAGCTCGGAAATGCGAAATGCAACACACCTCGGCTGTCTGAAAAGAGTCTAGAATTCCGTTGCGCGGTTTTGCTATCGATTGCTATCAGTTTGTTTTATTGTTCTGCCAAGACAACGAAAGGATCAGTTAGTCCTGGATTGCGTGCTTGCCCCTCATAAAACATCTTCTTCGGGCAAGGAACTGATAGCCACGACTCGCACATGAAATGTCGAAGTGCAACAGCTTCCCATATTGGGTCCTTCAAACTCCCTAGAGAAAGCTTGAAGTCCAATATCTCATTGACTGCAACACGAGTGGGCCAAAGAAGTGGGAATCTCGAAAGTAATCCAGGAACAGGTGAGGATGAAGCACTTCAGATCGGCACGATTCGGCTCACTTCTCGAATGTCTCATTCTGAACGAGATATTTTGAGTGCTTGAAGTTTTTACCATTTGCAACATTTTAAGAACCTCCAACGACATCTCCTAACAAACAGGGAGCTTTGATGAAACAGTGGAACCGAATAATGATGAAGTCTAGAAATTCCGAAATTCACAATATAGATTTAGCAAGGTGCTACTCATACATAGACTCTACAATAAAAACGACTCAGACTCAAATTTGCGAAGTGCAACAAAGCTTCCCACTTGAGTATGTCCGTCTAGAATATGTATGTCTCATGTATAAGTGGCCGTCATTTTCGGAAACATCTCCTGGCAAGGCCCCATGACGGGCTGTTGTGGAGGTTCTGCTAGCTCAATATGCCCGCGACTTAAAGCCAATTCTGCGAACTGCAACAAAATCTGCTTATAATCCATATGAAACTACCTTCCCTGTCACTCGACTGAAACACGAGGCTTAGGCGACTCACAGAGAGCCTCAACTTCGGCCTTATACCGGTCCAGGTGAAAAGCACGACCCCGCACGACTCAGACCAAAGACAGCGACATGCAACAAACGAATACTTATTCCGACCAAAAATACGTGGAAACGAATCATGGTACTGAGTAACTCTGTGAGCTGAGTGATTGGCTTCATAAAATAACTGTTAAACTTCGTTGCAGGCCCCCAACATACCTCGCTGCTCGCCGAATGGGTCAGCCAGTATAGGACTGCATACTCGATGCTGCAGAGACACGTACGTGCCGCTGACATAAAATGCAATTACCACAAACTATGAACCAACTATTGTCTTACGTTCAAACTATCCTTGAGGGCCGAAACAGAAGCAGCTTAGTTGCGGCTCGCCCCGCTCTCCGGTCGAGAAACATGTAGATTACATTACGACTCGACTATAACTGTGGATAAGACCCATCGAGTACCCGCAAGTTTGGAGCTCACTGCTGAAGTTTGAGTCAAGGTTAATATTGCGAAGTGCAACAAAGCACAAAACTAGGTTGCCCGTACGAGAGGACAGGCCCCAAGTTACAAAATCGAGTCATGGATCAAAGCACGAAATGCAACAAATCTTCAAAAACATGGATAGCTCGTGATTTTAAGTGTGAAATTTTTGGAAATGCTTGAGTCCAGCCGAGCCCAGACTCCGCGTGCTCATGACCGGTGGGCAACGACTCATTCGTGCACTTTAGAGCTGGAGTCAAGGCCAAGATCACAATGTGCTGGATTGAACTTTTATATCCCCTAGCCCAAAGACTTTTGACTGCCTACTTTATACCTCCTTACCAGTCTAAAATCCCGGTACATTTTGAAGCGCCCTCTAAAGTAATACTTCTACCTACCTTGAAGATTAGTTCTGCGACGCTGGGGCAAAGGTATGAGCTTGTTCGGAGGTATACGCCCTGGAAACGATACGTGATCACTTCAAGTCCTCCTCTTTGATAGATTGGTGCGCTGAAATGAATGAAGCAATGTCGTCTACGCCGTGAGGTTCATTGACCCAGTGACCTCCATCTTCGTATTTCTTCCACCAGACGGCCATGCCAAGTTTTGTTAAGGTTTCCGACAGCCTCTTTCCATTCGCAACAGGAACAACGTCGTCATCCTCTGAGTGTGACAGGAATGTTGGGGTGTCAAGCGCAGAAGTTGAGCTGAGGTCTGAAAGCGCGGATGTGCCCTCTGCTTGCTCAGTGTCTGCTCTGAGCATCTTAGGATTGTAGGTGAGTTTGTTTACCACCATACTCCATAGAACGTTGTCAGACGTAGATGTGCTTATTTCTGGCTCGAAGGGAAGCCAGCTACTGAGTCCAATAAACCCACCGAGCCGTACTCCACCGCTGAGTAAAGTGTGTATCGCAGTAGCGCATCCTTGACTGATCCCACCGAGGATGATGCGGTCAAGTGGCACTAAAACAGTCTCTGTCCGGATTAGATTGAGAATCTCATCAACACTTTCCCTCAGGCCTTCGATTTGGATCTCGTTCTTTTCCGAATGATTTTCCACCGACCACATATCGAACCATTGAGACATCGGAACCTGAAAGCGTGCTGAAGGTCGAATTCTTGAAGTCGGGAAAACCCATCTTGTTGTAGGAAATATTTCTGGTAGGGTAAGATCGTCCGATGCCTGGCTTTCAAAGAACTCTGCCGCAAATTCGGTGCCAGTGCTATCGCGACCATGAAGGAATATGATGGTATGAGTGTGCCACCTACAAGGCGCGACGATGTGTGCGGCTTTCTCCATAATAACTCCAAGCCTATTCCGCCGAGAAAATTATGTTTGCGACGTTCTGTATGAGACGAGTTCGAGAAGCTCAATGGTCGCTGGTCCTATCAAATTATAGATTGCTCCTTCAAAATATAAATTGTGTGGTGGGTAGGTAGAAGGAAGCTCCGGTTCGTAGGACGGCGCTAAACCGTTTTCGTAACCGGCTTGGTCGCACCTGCTCCGTCACGTGGGACTCACGAGGGTCGCGTCATGAGTAAAAGACCAGTATAGGTAATCCGGAAACGGAGAAAAGAGTATGTCTCGACAAACGCAGAAAGTAGAAAAGGAATTTCACTCCAAACTTTTGGCCTAAACAGGCATAGCTCTGAGCGCGACCCCTATATTTCCTCGCTTCTCGTGCACGTGAAGCAGCGTCAATTTATCACTAGAGATACATTTACCAGAACTTATCGCTAATCAATAGCAGTCTACTATCTCGAAATTGTTGCAATACTACTAGTCGCTTGCATATTTTTGGTCACTATCCGTGCGTCAACTGAATCGTTCAAGATGCTCAAGTTTGGATTCTTTTGTGGACTACCTGCTTCGGTCGCTTTACTGCGGCCATCCGTTGTTCATTGAATTTCATTCTCGAACCCGTGAATTATCGTGTCCATTTGCACTGCTTTCACTCACATATTCCCGACCAATCGTACGGCTTTCCAACGGTGACACGGATTTCGAGCGTCTATATAGTTCAGCCACCTCAACATTGTCTCCACAATCCGAACAAAAGGCAGACCTTCAAACAAATACACTTAATTCAGTCGCATCATAAAATACTCTTTACCCACATCACACAATTGGGAACCCTAAACCTCAAGTGTCATGGCAATCTCCTTCCCTTCGAAGTGGCCGCTTGCCCTTCTTCCCCTCATCAGCGCACTCTTGAACCTCGGTATCTCTCTCGGAGGCATCTGTACCGCCATTCCCTTCTACTCTCCCGGTATCTCAGGCTTCGCAACCGCCCTATTTTTCTTGCGCTTCTTCTTCCCCCGCTTCATTCTCGTCACTTCTACCGGCATCATTACAGTACGTCCCTGACAGGTATTCGTGCTTGGAGAGGACTGAAGCCAGCTGCTTCTACTCAAGCTGTCTTTGGTCTTTTCTTCACGGTTTCACACTTCATCTTCGGACCTTACGTAAGTTTTCCGGGCTGTTGATCTTTGGACCATCGGACTGATTAATATCATACGTCATCTCGTGTCTGACGAAGATGAAGGCAAATCCTGAGGCCGCGAATGATTATATGAGAGCCTGAATTTAAAGGCATACCAGTAGGACTTTGGTCACTGATATCTCCGCGGCTTTGTTCTTTTTGTGTTCGTGTGTTGATAGAGCTAGCTCGACCGTTTTAAGTTGAAGACTGTGTCTCGTTCAGCGAGTCGGTTATGCGCTTCTCACAGCTATTGCTTTTGCTTTTCGGACCCATGCTGGGATTCCATTGAAATAAGCTCACAGGCCCTCATTATCTCAAACACTTGGAACAAATCAAACTTAATGTTGTAAATAGCTGCGTGAGTGAACGAAAGGCTCCCCGTCAAAGCAATTAAACAGGCAGATAGAGCTTCACCTATCTTTTGAAATGACGTGCGTCTCTAGTAAACTTGTAAGAGCACACCGCCTTGTTCACCGTACGCCTTGCACTTTCGATATTCAAAGCCGTGGCTGGAAAACCATTCTTGGCGCCTTGAAAATGCCTCACTACTTGTGTGACATTCAAACCCCTTCTAAGTGATGACTCCATGGCGAGAATAATAACAACAAAAATTGTTTAGAGGCCTATTCAGAAAGCCTGTACGGCGAGTAATTCCGCACGCTCTTATCATAAGTCAGAACTGATAACATATTGATATGTAAAGGCTTAGCTACCCTCACCCGTAATACTTATATGAAGACAATTCATTTTCTTATATTTTTCCAAAATATACAACTCCACGCAATGGAGCCAACTCCCAACGTTCAAATACACTTTCTTCAAAGTCTAGCTTTGACTTTTTCATCACCCCAGAACGCCCCCATCGGGAATGCTCTATCCTCTACCTCCCAAAATCCATCACCGCCTACAACCCTCCTCCTAAAACCTAAAGTAGCAACTCTCCTCGCCAAAGTTTCCGCTTCCTTCCACCCCGCACTATGCCGCTGCCACTTTCCCCTCAACGCCTCAATATCATCCCCTATCAGAAGCCCCACCTTACCAGTGTCAAAAAGTAGTTGATACGCCTCGAGCGTCAAGAATGGAGAGTAAATAAGCGTTGCGGCGCTGATATGTTGCCCCGCTTCACCTAGTTCAGTGCCAGATGGTGTGTGCGTGATTGTGACCCCGAGACTGACTAGAAATGCCTCGTCCGTTTTGGAGAATGAGGGGTCTTGCGCGTAGATTTTGAGAAGTGGGTGGGATTGGCTCAGTTGAGAGGCGATGGCAATGAATATTGTGAGCTGTTTCAGCCGTCGCGATTGGTCGGTAGATTTGAAGCTTCCGAGGCCGAGGGACAGGAGTTTTGTTACTTTGGGTCGGGATTTGGAAGCGAGGAGATGTGAGACAGAGTTGGAGAGGTTAGAGTTGAGGTACTGGATTCTGGTTTCGGCGTAGAGAATATGGAGTTGTTGAAGTTCTCGCGAGGAAGAAGGTGTGGGTTTTGGGGCTCGCTTTGATTGGATCGGCTGCTCGGACTGGATTGCATGAGGCATGACTGAAAATAGATGATTGACTTTTGCTTAATCTTCACAGCTGGCAACACTTTATTATTATACTCCCCCGTTGTATGTATTACTATCACCTATTTCTGTCTTCGACAATGACGTATTTGCTCGTTGAAATCTACTTCGTGTATCTCGGTGGTAACTTATTGTGTGTAATCATGGAGCGGATTATAAATGTTCTCGAGCTTATAAATCGGCGTCGGCGGTAAGCAGCTGCAGAATCGAGTTTTACTCAAGACACGAAATCAAGAAAAGCCTTAGGAGATTGTGCCGCAAAAGAATTCGCAATACCCAGCGGGCAGTGCTAGGCCCAAGGCTTATTTTAAAATCAGCTGCTGCCAAGAAAACTCTAACTCCAACCCACCGCCAGTGACAGTCCAATCTCGCGAAGCTAATTGAAGGTTTCGCTCTTGTAAGTTCTAACAAGATTATAGATCTCAAATCAAACAATGCGGCTAGACGTGGCACCCGAAAGAGCACCAGAATCCAAATAAGCTTCTAATTAGTGTAACTAAAAAAAAAATCAAAAATTAATTAATAATTAATTATAATTATTGATTTTGATTTTGATTTTGATTTTGCCTTTTAGAGTCTCAATTTTATGATTATAATCAAGTATTTAATTTATAATTA
>QGMK01000277.1:0-30583 GCA_007825345.1 Lachnellula suecica
TATTAATATAAATAAGCTTTTAAACTTTTTTAATAATTTCGATACTTTAATAATTATATTTTAATAATATATTAATAAAGTTTTATACTTTTAAATTAAAGTATTTATTATTAAACTAGCTATTAATATAAATAATAAAATCTAAGTCAAAAAGATTGCTTTAATACCTCTCTCCCGATCTATAACCCAAAAACAATTACTTGGTCCAGGTGCACTCGTACGGCAGAGCGTGTCCCCTTCTAATGGGAAATTTAATCCCCAGCCCTGATTTCCATTCACTGGCAGACCATGCTTCAAGACTGCAGCCGCAAGATCTGGACGTGACACATCGTATCCCGCTCTGGCATACTTTTCGTTCCATTCTGGTATCTGATTGGTGAACATCTGGTCAATGGTGGATTTCTCTAGAATACGAGAGCCGGTAGTTGGTGAGATGCCGTCGTTGAGCATTGTGGCGAGGATGCCTACGGCGACAACAAACTCAGTCCCTCAATACCCTTATAGTATATTAAGGATCACGTAAAACGAAAAGATTACATACGGCAATAGTCAGCAGCATTGCTTATTAACCATGCTCCACCTGAGTGGAAGCAATCACTTGGAACCTCCTCTCGAGCAGCCCTGAGCAAGTGTGGTCTTAGACGAACAATGCCAGCATCGTCTCTGTGATGCATTCGAGCCAATTTGCCTCGCGTTTGCAACGCAGGTATAAATAACGTATCCTTGATATAGAGAGGAGCAAATATATTCTTTTCGAAATACTGACCTAAAGATAATCCGGATGCTCGTTCGATGAACTGGCCAACCCAATCAATACCAATCTGTTTTGCTTAACTTACATTAGCTTGGCGTCACATATATTGAAAAATTATCAAGAAGGCTATAAGTTATAAATTAAAGAGAATTGAAGATGCTTACGGAATATGCCCAATTCGTACCTAGATCGAATTGCAGCGGCTGAAGAATGCTATCAACGCGATTCTAGAACTCATCCAGATCTGCAGTCTTCCCTAATTGCTGCCAAAGGTCTGTACTGAAAAATGAATAACTAAATCCAGCTAAAACCAAACTCTAGTTTAAGCTTAAGGTCCTAATTATTAGTACATTTGTCTCACCTGTATGCGTTTGTAGCATTCTGAGTGTGATTCTGTTCTTTTTTTCCTTTTCCCGCAACACTCTTTCCCCATTTTCTAGTACGTGTTCTAAGATTTTTATTCCTTTCATTTCGGGAAGAACCTCCTCTAGCTGATAGGGGTCATCGAGATCAGCTTTTCCTTGCTCGACCAGCTGCATAAGGGCAATGGATGTGACCAGCTTAGTGCATGATGCAACCCAAAAGGCTGTATTCATGGTCATAGGCTCCACGGCATCTATTCCTCGGATCCCAGAGGCCTTTGAAAAAAGCGTGTCCCCTTTGCGATTGACACATTGAAAGACGATTCCAGGAAGCTGCTTAGTCAAGGAGCTGCTCGAGTTGATCGCTTTTAGCTTGTGTCGCCATGATGCGGACACGTGAGAATGTCGAGTCTCAAAAGATGCTGTCCTGAGCAAGATCAAACACGAGCGCGCACCCAAGTCATCTGAATGATACCTCAATCATCGGTAGCATATAATATCTTCCTTTGTTCTAGGTTATGCTGGTAAGATAATGTCAATGCTAGCTTGGTATGGGTGGTTTACAGCGAACTGGGAAGTTGTTTAAGGTTGCTGATACTTGAAGTCGGGAGATGCGCGTCTTAGGTCGTTTGTCATTACAGCGGTGTAGCTCAGAAATTACTGACGATAAAATCGATTTTGCAAGAATTTATAAGCATCTCGACCAGAGTGTAGGCAGAGATAGGATTCCGGAAATTTGGACCATCGGCTGAAGGACATATGCTCTTCAAAAACGTTCCTTGCATACCTCGTAAGGGTGTCTAGGCCTCGCTTCTACAACACACACGCTACATATACCAGCGTGCGGGGTATTTGGCAACGAAGTTCGAAAACATCGTCCGGTACTTCCTAAGGTTTAGTATAATCTGTAGACAGATATGTAAAAGTATTAACAAATGTCATTTTCTTGAAAGCAATGAATTGGTTGAGTAGAAATGTTACAAATTATAACAAACGTCGCATTAATGTAAGTTTACTACGCTGCTTTTCTTATGCTACTGTTGAATTCCAATCCCTGAACCAGGTTACCGTACTTAGCATTCCAAAAATCTTTGAAATAATTAGACCTCCGTTTCCAAGGCCCAACATTTCCGCCTCTTGGTAACACATCTGGAGCTGTTGTAATATAGGTACTTGTCAAGTTCAATATGCTTGAAGCCTGCATTTTGCTCCCATCCTTCACTCTTGGGGTAACGACCGTCAGATCCCTTGACAACATGTGGCGTATAAGCCTACACACGAGCTGCGAAGTCGCTTCAGCTCCAAGAGTCCACGAGTTATTAGTGTAGCCTAGCAAGCATGCTGTGTTTGGGACATCTTGGATTAAGGCGCCTTTCCACATGAACTTCTGAGAAAAGATGATCGGTTGACCATCAACAGTGACATGGGTTCCACCAGCAAACTTCATCTTCAAGCCTGTGGCTGTAATAATGATATCACTATCCAGATTCAGTCCTTGTGTTGTAAGAATTCCAGTCTCTGTCACCGTCTGGATAGAGTCGGTTACCACATGTGCATTTCCTTGCCGCAACGCCGCGAAGAAATCACCATCTGGGCAAACACAAAGGCGTTGCTCCCAAGGGTTGTATTTAGGCTTGAAATTCGGATCTTGGGCGATATTTGTCGGAAGTAACTTTTCCGTGGCTTCCTTGATAATTCTCGTTGCCACCTTTGGAAAGGCACGACAGAAATAGAAAAAGAAAAGTAGATCGAACATATATTTGAAGCGAATGAAGCGGTTAGCTATCCAGCGCGGAAGAATCTTCCGAATCCAGGATCCCGTGTTGACTGATGGTTGCGCCATGACATAAGTTGGGCTTCGTTGTAGCATTGTCACACTGGCGGCTTTTTCTGCAAGAACTGGCAACAGCGTTATTGCGGTAGCGCCACTCCCGATGATGACAATCTTCTTGCCTGTGTAATCCAGGTTTTCTGGCCAAAATTGAGGATGAATCTTTGTTCCCTTGAAATTCTCTATCCCGGGGATGATAGTCTCTAGAGGGGCATCGTAATCGTAATATCCAGAGCCATAAATAATAAATCCCGCCGTCATAACCTGCTTCTCTCCCACTACTTCAAGCCCTAAGAGCCATGTCTGAGACTCTGAAGACCAAGCAGCAGAAACCAGCTTGTGATGAAACTGGATGTGTTTGTCTATATAGTATTCGGCAGCCGACTTGGCCATGTACTCCTGGATCGAAGCCCCATCAGCAATGGCCTTTGAACTCTCCCATGGCCGCCATGGAAAGCCGAAAGTAAAAAGGTCGGAGTCGGAGCGGATACCGGGGTATTGGAAGAGGTTCCAGGTACCACCAATGGCTCCTCGTGCTTCCAAAATCGTATATGACAATCCAGGTAGCTGAGTCTGTACACGTTGAGCGGCGTTGATTCCGGACACTCCCGCACCGACGATGACAACGTCGAAGTGCGGGTATACAGATTGGGCACGTGCATTCATATTTGAACTCGTATTGATCTGGCTTGAAACAGTTTTGGTGTAGCTGGCGGAAATTTGGCGAAAGGTATCAACATTGGCAGGATCTGAAGCAGAGTTACACCAAATTTGTGTTTCTGCGTGTGACTCTCGCAACAACTCGTGTGCAGAAATGATAATTCTGTGAAGCCCCGTTCCCCGCCACGAAGCCCCTTATGCTATGTGGCGGGACGGAACTAGCGGAACTAGCGGAACCGAAAACATTGAACCATTTCCGGGGGCGCCTAGTCGCGAGAGCAAACGTCCGTTATTTGCCTTGGTCTCCAACGCCCCGTACCCAATGGAAGGCATTTTACCTCGGCAGATCTAGTAGAATGCTATAATTTGGAGGACTTTTTGCAACTCGAATTGTAAAGTGTAAAATTTCAAACATGACTCCCCCTCCGGAAGTATTCACCCAAGTGAGAGTAGCGATAATTGGCACATCACGTTAATTGCCTTCACGTTTCCTCCAGAATGAGCAAATTCAAGTATCTCCGCTTGAAGTTATATGCCCTCACCGTCAGGCTCCTGCTCCGGTTGCAGTTGGGATCACCGCACCCGAAGCCCACGAACGTTATCTATGTGCCCTCACGTGGACCTGGACAGAGATCTATCAAAGTGCGTGTGTACTAACCCACTACTGTACAGTCGTTACCGACTCCTGTTCTCATCAACTTTCACGGTAGCGGCTTCATCTTGCCCATGCATGGCATCGATGATTTATTTTGCCGCAGGGTCGCCGACGACGTGCAATATACAGTACTTGATGTCCAGTACCGCTTGGCACCGGAAAATCCTTGGCCAGCTGCGCATAACGATGCTGAGGACGTTGTCAAATGGGTCCTCAAGGACTCCGAACAATTCGACCTCACCAAAATTGCGCTATCCGGTTTCAGCGCCGGAGCCCACATAGCATGTGTAACCTCCACTGTTACCTTTGCGCCCCGGACTTTTTGCTCTCTACTAGCCTTCTATCCAGCAACGGATCTCACCATCGAGCCCTCTTAAAAACACGCCCCCGACCCTTCTAGGCAACCGCTCCCTAACTGGTTGAGCAACATATTCCTCAAGTGTTATTTGCCCGAGACTCAGAATCTAGCAGATCCTTCAGTTTCTCCTTTATATGCCGCCGCGGAAAACTTTCCTCGAGACGTGATAATTACTGCGGCATGCGATAGCCTGTGTATTGAAGGAGAAAAGCTCTATACCAAACTCAACAAGAATAGCAATTGTCACGTTGTCCATTATAGGGCCGAACAGTGCAATCATGCTTGGGACAAAGACGTTCAATCTGGCAGCGTACAAGAAATCGCTTGCGACCATGCCTATGATTTGGGAATTAAGCTACTTCAGAAAAAACTTCACGCTAGATTTGAGAAAGCAAGCCACCCACTGGCAGGGTATCCGCCACAGAATTAGTTGGGCCTTAGAAACATTCGTGAATAACATATTGCTACGTAACAAAATGTCTTCAGTATTCTAGGGATGTTCTAGGTGTCATAGTGGAAATGAAGAGCATGCTCTCGGGCTTCTTTGTGTCCATCAGATTAACTACATCCCATGAAGGTTTTTTTTGGAGATTTAGAACACCTCTTATGTAGTACCTATGTTTTAGGCATACTCAAAAGCTTTGGTTAATGAGGAGCTATTCAAGAAAAAACTAGAACAAAAATAATACCGTGTACAACATAGATACACATCTTTGAGGACAACGGCGTCTGAATGCGAACCTTGCTTCCATCATAATAATGATCTATTCTATGACAATTAATATTGTAAGGAGTTATAAATGTACAGCTCGTAACTCGTCGCTATTGACTTCGTTTTGTTTCCACAACGCGGCGTCAAGCTACGCGCGGCCGCTACTGTAGACTTTCGCGGTCCTGGCCAAACCCCTTGCGCTTATAAGTCAGTTGACATGGCATCTAAACATTTCAAAATATGGGAGAGCCCCTACCCGGAAGTATCTTATGTCATAGTTTAGTTTCACTCTTCAATATAGTTTCACTCTTCAATATAGTTTTCTCGTTTGAATGCGCTGCTCCTTCAATTATTTAGCTAGAATATGCTTTAATCTCGATTGATTGTGAAACCAAAAACTACGTCTTGATGACATTTGCAACACCGTTTCGCATGAATTCTTGCAACCAGGAAGGCATGCCACGAATTAAAGGGACCAAAGTGAATCGGCCTGGTAAGACCAGTTGCGCACCATAGCCAGAGAGGACTTGCTTCACCACCGCCGCAGCTACCGTTTCGGGCTCGAGAGTGAATTCGGTGAAATCGTTCTTGGCTATCAACGACGCAATCAATGGGGTACGAACCCATGTTGGATGAACGATTCTATCAAATATCAGCCTCTTCAAATTTAAAAAGGAATCGATTTAGCAGAAAGAAATTAGTGCACTTACGTTGTACGGACCATGTCGGCATTGTATCGACTTTTGAGTTCTTGAGCCAAGCCCTCGTGAAAAGCGAGGGCGCCAGCTTTCGTGCAAGTATAATCTACGTTCTGGGCGTGGACCATGAAACTTGCCATGCTGGCAATAGTAACGATGTGTCCGTGATTTCGCTTGATCATGGCAGGGCTGAATTCCTTGACGAGCAAAAAATGGGCAATAATGTTCACGTCAAAGACCCGACGCATCTCGGCCTCCGTCTCGTCCAGGATATTCTTGTTGGTGCCGATTCCGGCGTTATTGATCAAGACTGTGGGTTCGCCATGCTCGGCACGGATAGTTTCGGCGACTGCATGGATCTTTTCCGAGGATGTGATGTCGGCTTGATAGAAATGGACACAAGGAACTGAGCAATGTGTTAGCGGCAACTTCGAACGTGACATTTCGAAGAGGATCACAAACAATTAGATAAAAAGCTGGGAGGTGAGATGTCCAAAACAATCACGGTGATATCCTGTTTTGCGAACATCTGCGTCATCAAACCTCCAATACCCCCAGACCCACCTGTGATGACGATGATCTCCTTGGACCAATCCCATGACTTGTCTGTTGTGAAGTTGTTGAGAACCAATTTTGACAAGGTCTTGTTCACCTTCCGTAGCAAACCAAAGGCAAACAGAGCGCTTAGAGCTGTGATTGAACGCGCTGAACGCAGTTGCTGAAGAGCTCCAGCTGGCACTGCTTTTGCGAGAAGTTTAGGATAACGATAGAGTACCAGCAGGAGCGGTCCTGTCAAGAGCGGTTGAAGAGCGGTTAGTCTGAAGGGAGCGACCAATGCTTCCAGAGTCAAACCTTCACGGGGGAGAGTTCCCGCCATTGTTACGGCTTGTTCAGTTGATTGGAGCGCTACACAGACACTCTTCTCGTCGTCTGGAGGACTTTAAGGTGAAAAGCCTTCGATTGAGAGGCAAAAAGTGCTTTATTTATTCTTCGATGCTGCTCGTCATGGTAGAAGAATAAAGGCAGAAGCCAAATGGATTTTAGTACTTTTATCCGCTAACGGCGACGTTTTCGGGAGAGATGTTGGTTGGAGACTCCAGCTGCAACCGCTTCTTACCCGTGTCCACGTTGCCCAGATAAGCAATTCCGCAATTGAAACGCCAAAGGATCGTTAATTCCGCAGTAGTGCGAGTATTAGTCACGCTAGTCCATGGTGATTCCAACTCGAGGAATTGCTGGAACTGTTCCGCCGACCCCACCTCACAAAAGTAGTCTCGTTACATTCCTTTTTCCGTGCGGGGTCGCTACTCCATCCCATTATTGTCTTAGGCCCAGCTTCGGGGCTATTCTCGTCAGGGACCGCGTCCAGCCTCGATTATCGGCGTCATTTGCCCCCACGGAAAGTGGGTTATCTCCACTCTGGACAATGGCAAATATCTAAGTTAGGAACCTTTTTTTTCACGGGGTCCGTTAAAGAGCCGTCTCAATCCGTGAATGGTTTCCACCTTACAAATCGTATCGGAACGGTAGAAGGTTGAGATACTGTACACTAGTAAGGTATGTTCTCAATACAATAGGTGTTCTGCCTCAAATCTTCAACTATTTCTTTCGTATTTAACTCCACAGGACTTCCAGGACCTATTTCCCTCCACACTCCTCGGTCTCACGATAAATGCAATGGCATCTAAACGCCAAGACGTCGAGTTCAAGACATTAGACGGTACCACACTGAGAGCCTGGCTCTACCCCGCTCAGAGCAAAGGACCATGCATCATCATGAGTCACGGTGTAGGTCAAGACAACACTCTACTCTTTACTTTCTTCTCCTCCTCTAAACATACCCGATCCAAGTAATGACTGTCTTTCTCCGTAGTTTTCTGGCATCAAACATCATTTTCTCGATAATTTTGCCGTACGCTTTCAATCTGAAGGCTGGACTACTCTTGTCTATGACAATCGCAACTGGGGTGAGAGCGAAGGGTTACCTCGCCAACAAATTGACCCGCAGCAACAAGTCAAAGATTACTACGATGCCTTCGAGTACGTGGCATCGCTTCCTGAGGTTAACGCCTCAAAAATCGTGTATTGGGGAAGCAGCCTCTCTGGCGGGAACGTCATTTGCGCAGCCGCAGTCGACAAGCGCATCGCCGCCGTTATCTCCCAGGTCCCATTTGTGTCCGGCGAGCAAGCTAGTGCAAACAACGCTGCCATGCTACCTCTCCTTTTCCACAACCGTGCTAACGTCCACGCTGGGATCCCATCGGCTGTTATTCCGGTGACGCCAGAGACATTAGAGGAGGCCCAAAGTGGCCACTCACACGCGGTGCTAGGTTCTGTTGATGCGTTCAATTTTAATCAAGCAACCGCATCTCGTGGTGGGGACTGGAAAAATGAGGTGACCGTGCAATCGATGTTGAATCTGATGAGCCACGAACCGCAAGCATTTATCCATCGTATCGCTCCCACGCCTTTCTTGATGGTAGTGAGTGAGCATGACTCGTCTATTCCGACGCCGCAACAACTGGCAATGTTCCACCTTGCTAGGGAACCGAAAAAGTTGGCCGTACTTAAAGGCGTGGGTCATTTTGATGTGTATACGGGACAGGCCTTTGAGGAAAACATCTCAATACAAGTTGATTTCTTACGCGAAAACCTTTAGCCATATTATTGGGGCACCTTACAGATTCAAATACAAGGGGACTATGCTTTCTTACCCGGCATCAGGGTCAGCGTCCGAACGATTGCATTATAAGGCTTATTCCCTTCTTGACATGTGATTCAGGTTGAATTGACGAGCTTGATTCCATCTATCAATTGATTTCCCTTTCTCAGATTTAATGAGGATTATCGCAGGAGATCAAATCGCCCAGCAACCTTGAAACAGCTTCATTGTTCTCCAGTGGATTCTGCGCCTCTAAATAGTCGCTTTGACTCCTGTTTGTGCCGTCCGTCATTCTCTCATGATTCAGCCCATTGATATAGCCACCAGCAACCTCAAATAAATCGGTAAGGGCATAGCTCATATGGCTGCCTATATCAGAAACGCCATACGGCATTATCCAGTCCCCATTCTCCCGCTGTGACCAGGTCGTGATCGAACTCCCAGCCTGTGTTTGCCGACTGGATTCTGGCATGCTGGATTCCATGCTCGATGACGAAAGCGGAGGCACAGGCATGTCGTTCTCGGAGATAGGCGTTAGCCCAAGTTTCGGCCCGGTATGCTGGAGATCACGGATTGTCTTCCAGAGCCGCCGTGATATGAGTGATTTTGAGGAGAAACCTTTCACCAATTCTAAAGCCATGTAAAATTCTGCGCGGCAGGACTCGCTGAAGAAGTTGGGCCCGTGACAGACGGCGAGGAATAACGTGGCAAGTGCAGAAACAAGAAAATAATTAAAGCATACTTGCTGTGTATGATAAATGTTGGAGGTGCGATTGAGGTGAGCCAGCACTTGGATGGTGTCTTTGGCAATATCAACAACGCGTTGTGCAGCAAGGCGATCGTCGTTGATGCTAGTGGCTTTGAGGAGGTGGTGTCGAAAGATTAGAATCCGCATTTGGTTGGCTCGGAGGCAAAGGAGGACTCGAAGTCGGTGCAGTGAGCGTGGTTGGACCTGTATACCAGTATCCAAATTAGGGTGTAACAGCTGAAGTTCAGTCGGGATGGATTGTTGCCATTTCTGGACCTGGAAATCAAGGTATTCACTTTCGTCTTTTCGTGTTTTGGAGTTGGTTTTAGCGGAGCCATTTACAGCTTCCCAGACCTGCGTGTTGATACGACCATATGCTACCATTTGTCGAAGATATTGCGAAGCGTCGTCCTTCTATGACTTTAGCAGCGCCCGGGGGATAATCGCCTAGGGATGACTCACCGGTTCTGGTAGTTCCGGGTCTATATCGGATTGGTTCAGTGCAAAAGGCATTCCTGTACCAAAACTCCATCTTCGGTCAAGTACATAGATGCACCAGAAGATCTTGCTTGCCCACGACCGCTCCTCTGGAGTGGAGAAACGTTTGAACATAGACTCTCTTCTGTGCAACCCCATTTCAAGCGCCAGCCGAACGGCGAATCCGATGGTCCTCCACGCAACGAGCTCTTCATCACAATGAAAGTAGTAAATACTCTAAAAATGTTTTAGCGGTATAAGAGGAACTAGAGACAGAGATTTGCTGACCTGCAAAACCACGATCTTGATGTCTTTCATGTCGGCCCGCATTGTACGTAATCTTTTGATTATTGCAGCATCTACTGATTCTACCATTTGTTCCGCTAGAATGCTCGATCCTAGGCCTTCAATGGTGAGAACTTGGGCCAACGCGATCTTCAAGATGTCAGTATCACGAGGGTCGAGTGCAGTTTTACTTTCGTCCGGACGCTGCCTGGAAGTCGAAGGGTATTGGAATCGATTGTGGAAAGAATGAACGAATTCTAGCATTTTTGGAACATCTACGAACGGGTAAATCCCATCAAGCTCATCTTCGTATACAGAAAGCAAGCGGAGTGCTTCCTCTAAACCAATCTGCTGCAATGGATCAATTACATGTTGTAATACTCGCGGTTGCAGTACTGGTGAAGGTCGTGGACTATTCACAACGCTATCTTGCTCCTTGGATGAGTGCTCCGTATCTGGTTGAACTCCCATACTCTTCAACGACGATTTGCCAATACTGAAACTATACGCAGAACTTGCTGGGCCCTCGAATTGGGGCTTCTGATGTCGCTCGGTTCTGATATTGAGGTCAGAAATCGCTGGGTCGATCGCCGGTGACGGTATCCGGCCTGACGGAGCGATTGGGATGGAGGCAAATGGCTCCAGAGAACTGGGTGACTGTGTCTGCATAGTGCTGAACATGTTGTAAATCTGATCAACTTGCGATTGAACCCTGCCAAATCGTGTTTCCAGATTTTGCAGTTTCTCTCTGCCAGCAAAAGTCAGTTGATAAGAGAGGAGTATGGAGCAAACTGGCTGCTAACAAAACACTGGAATTTGAGTCATCACAAGCTGCGTTTCCGATCTGCGCATAGGTGCACCGCAGCCCCAGGTTCATGCAGCGTTGGCAAGTGACTCCTCCACTGCATTTAGCCTTCCGCTTTTTACAGTCATTGCTAATCGTGTAATAAATCAGCGATCATACAATGGTACCACACTGGCTGAGGCATACCATGCGACGGGTGTGTATTTGTCGCGTTTCTGTCTCTGTAGTCGGTCAGACGACTGGGAGTCTTCGTTCGTTCTTTTGCTCCTCACGCCTTGAGGGTCCATTCCGAAAACAAAGCAGAGAATTTTCGTCTGTTTCTTTCGTAGCAAGCGGGGCGCTGAATGATCCGGGACTGACTTGTGATGTAAGAAGCACACCTATGCTGATGAAAGGCGAAGATTTTGTGTGAATCTGCGAAATTTGTGGAGCTGTGGAGCTGTGGAGTTATTATTGTGGAGGTGGCGAGGGGGCAGCCACGGTCGGACGTGATCCTAGGGATTTCGGTTTTTGGTGGCGCTATCTAAAATGCGGGGTCACCTGAGGCAATTTGCCGATTTTCTTCCCGCCCCTGAATTTGTTTAGGCGTTGTCCCGAGTGAGCGAGCTGTCGAATTAATCCACTCTTGGGTATGGCAAGTCGCAGGTAACAAACAAGTCACTTCGTTGATACGTGAGTTGAAAGTCTCAATGTACTCTCATTGACCCGAAAAGAGGAACACTTATCAAGCAGGCAACAGAGTGTGATATCGCGTTCCATTGGTCAATAAGATGGGCTGATGTGTTAATGCATGATCCGACTGTTGTAATTAATCCTCGCTTTGTAGTATATTATATCATATCCTTAGTTCTTCGTTGGACACGACATGCCGGGGCAAGATCAGCAGTCAAGCCCAAGCACTGAGGCTGGGCTTGACTGCAGGCCGGCTTGGCCGATTTCCAGCGAATACCGAGGCACCTGTTGCATAGCGGGGTAGGTACTGCTACCCGAAGGTGTCGAAATTCATGTTATTGAAGCAATCCTGGAGTTGCTCTTATAAGTCCAGCTGCAAAGAGATGTCTGTCGCGCCGTTTGATACGGGATGACTGGACAGCGTTCATTTGGTAGTGTATAATTAATTAAAAAGTCATTCTGTCGCCATGTATTCATGGTAGATTCGGAACACAAAAAGGTCGACTATGCTTTCCATGATACATTTACACATTCGTTCCTCTCGCCTTTCCACCTTAAGGGGGCACCATGCAGTCGCTGAGACCAAAATGAATATTCAGACATCATGGGATACATCATGGGATCCAGAGCGAATAAGATGGGGCAGCTGGGAGCAGCGAAAGTGAAGAGGAGCGGAATGTTCCGTGCAGGCTAGTGTACAAGCCTTGCGTTCAAAGGAACGCCGATTGAATCTAGACAATCGCAACTCCGCAATCTGTTTTAGCGTGCATTCATCAACACGCACAGCTTCCTACATCCCTGTCAGAATGTAAAGAATACCCACATCTGTGTATGTTGGGACCTGACGGCAGTTGTACGAGGTAGCTAAATACAGTCCATTTCAGTTGAAACTTGGACCTCTTTTCAATGAAAATCCAAACCACAACAGCCGTGTATTCCAATATTCTGAAAATCACCAGAGGCACAAGACGCTGCACAACCCCTTCAAGGTCCCCCTACATCATCTCGGTCCCATAATTCGGACTTTTTAGCTCTCTGTATTTCGAGTCGCATTCAGTATGTCATCCCCAAATATCCGTCGCATTACACTCTTCAAGATCCCCAAACCAGAGGATCGGGAAAAGCTGCTCGCAGTCTACAAGCGAATGCCCGAGGAAGCTGTGAAAGTTTGTCCTCCTAACTCTTGAAATTCCCTTTATGCTAACACAATAACTCGATAGAATGGCAACCCATATATCATTTCCATGGATGCAGGAGCAGCGTTTGCCGAGCAGAGGTCTCAGGGCTATACAGTGGCGGTAGTTTCTGTGTTTGCAAGCAAGGAAGATATGGTTTACTATGATAACGAGTGTGAGGCCCATGGCCGGTTAAAGGCAGTGGCAAAATCGGTCCATGAAGGTGCCATGATGATATACTTTGAATCAATTTTCGACAAGGCGAAGTAATCAATAAATTGAAAGTAGTTGAATTTATATTGTCCTCTCTTATTTATCCGTACGATAAATCTCCGCAGACGTGAGATTTACTGAACTACTAAAGAAAAGATTTAAGGAGTTTACTTAGAAAATCTGTTGTACGCAGTGCATCTTGGTCGGGCGTTGTTTATAATCCTTTAGAAGGGAATTGCAGGATCAATTCTGCCAACACAGCTTCCAAACCCGACTAAGGAGTTCTCGTCCTGGCCGGCCACACCCCTGATACTAATGGTATCACCATCCTGCAAAAACTTTCTTTCTTCACCATGATTTAACTTCAGTGCAACTTTTCCTCCTTGAATCTGCTCTAAGAGACTTCCCTGCGTCCCGGATTCAGTACCGCTGATCGTGCCCGAGCCAAGCAGATCACCAACTCGCATTGTGCATCCTGATACAGCGTGATGCGCAAGCATCTGTGGGAATGACCAGAGTAGATTGCAAGCGTTTGTTCGAGTGATCGTAGTGGTATTGCCGTTTGCAGCTTCCATTGACTTAGCTAAGCACATAACTGTTACAGTAATAAACAACTTACTGGTAAGGTCAACCTCTAGAGCTATATCGAAAACGCTCTCCTTCTGTTCCTGGCGCAAGTACTCCTGTAGAGTCGTCTTATTTTCCAATCCAGTTACACGAAACGGCTCCAGCGCATCAGCTAGCACGACCCAAGCGCTGATAGTGGTGCCGAAATTCTTCGCATTGAACGGTCCTAGTGGGACATATTCCCACATCTGAACATCACGCGCAGACCAGTCATTCATAAGGACATAACCAAATATGCTGTCCTCAGCAGAATTTACGCCGATACGTTTGCCCATTTTGTTCCCTTTGCAGACGAACATGCCCATCTCGAGCTCTATGTCAAGCCGTCGACAAGGGGTGAAAGTAGGCACTTTGGGTGTTGCGGCTGGATCCACGATGATCTGTCCATATGGTCGATGAATAGGGGTACCTGAGACGACGACAGATGAGGCTCGCCCGTGATATGCTACTGGAAGATGGGTGTAATTCGGCTGTAGTGCATTTTCCGGGCCGCGGAAGAGTGTTCCAATGTTGAATGCATGATTGACGCCTGCGAAGAAGTCCGTGTAGTCTCCAATCTCAAGTGGTAGATGTGTGGTTACATCTTTCAAACTCAGGATGGAGCTCTCTTTTAGCGCTTGGTTGTCCTTAAGCAGGCTGGGATATGGAGTGGCAATGCTCAGGATGGACTGCAAGTAACTGCGGACCTCTCGATGAACTGGTCGCCCGAGTGCAGCGAAAGAATTGAGGCTTCGCTCTGAAAAGACACCAATATGGTCTTTAATCGAAGGCAGCTCTGAGAAGCCTCCATTCTTAGCGAAATCTGACAGATCGAGAGCATCTTCTCCTATCGCGATTGCCGGACGAGGAGTTCGAAGTTTTGAGTTGCTGATTATGCCGAAAGGAAGGTTTGCTAAAGAGAAATGTGAACCCTTGGGCACCGGAAGCCATGATTGCAGAGCCATGTTTCATTGGCATAACCCGCTGTTCGTAGATAAAAGAGGGTTTGAGAAAGATAGACTCTCAATATAATGACCGGTGTTTAATGCAATGGAATGTCTTGTGCCTCTTGTTCTTTCATACAACCACATTGAAGGAATTGGAGTTTTGATCACGGAAAGGGAACCTCTAGCGCCATCCCTCTTCGTAAACCACCCAGCACCTTTCGTACCAGGACGTGCGGGGTATGACATAGGGGGGGAAAGGAATCACATTCCGCGTTTTTATCGGAATATTTTGGCTGGGTTTATTATAGCGTCTCTTCTTTGACGCTTTATCGTGCGGGTAATATAAGATCGAAATATTGAATGTCAATTAGAGCATCGGATTCCGAATCTCTGCTTTTCCTGGGGTAGAAATTGTAAAACAACTTGTGGTCTCTCGAAATTTTTATTTTTACTTCCACGTTCACAGTCCAGATCACAGTCCAGATCAGGCTCTAAACATATTCAATATGCCAGTAACATCGTTCCACGTTGTAGAAAAATACACTTATATGAATGGTTTCCAATCTTATCATGAGTATGAAAATTCGGCATGCACAACAAACCATTAGTGAACACTGCTAACCTAACATAGATCAGAGGCCATCAAAGGAGCACTTCCAATAGCAGCGAATTCACCACAAAAGCCTCCATATGGCCTGTATGCCGAGAAGCTTTCGGGAACAGCCTTCACGGCTCCACGCCACGAAAACCTTCAGACCTGGCTCTATCGAATTATTCCAGCAGCTTCACATTCCAAGTTTGAGCCATATCTTAATCCCGACGCACAGCCAACCTCGGACAATCTCAATTTCAAATTACATCAGATCCCAAACCAGCTTCGATGGGACCCTTTCGATATGGATGAGAGCAAGGATTGGGTCCACGCTATGAAATACCTTGGAGGGGCTGGGGATCCGACTATGAAGACTGGTATTGGTATCCTGATATTTGCTGCTGGGAAAGACATGGCTAAAGAAGCATTTTACTCTGCTGATGGGGACTTCCTTATCGTTCTTCAACACGGCGTTCTGGATATCCAGACTGAACTAGGACGTCTCCTTATCCGACCAAATGAAATCGCCGTCATTCCACGGGGCATTCGATATAGAGTCATGCTTCCAGAAGGCCCTGTAAGAGGCTACATCCTCGAGCTCTACCAAGGTCATTTCCAGCTCCCTGAACTTGGTCCAATTGGCTCTAACTGCTTGGCAAACGCTCGAGATTTTCAGGCCCCTTCTGCGTTCTTCGAAGAGGATACTTCGGAATGGAAACTGTTTACGAAATTTGACAATCAGCTATTTCTTGCTCTCCAGAAACACAGTCCATTCGACGTCGTAGCCTGGCATGGCCTCTACTACCCATATAAATATGATCTCGGTCGATTTAGCGTGATAGGTAGCACTAGCTTCGACCACCCAGATCCCAGCATTTATACCGTCTTAACCGGACCTTCTGACCACGTTGGCACTGCCATTGCAGATTTTGTAATATTTCCTCCACGGTGGCTCGTACAGGAAGATACGTTTCGACCGCCATGGTATCACCGTAACACGATGTCAGAATTTATGGGCCTGATCCAAGGAGACTACGATGCCAAGACAGGGGGGGGATTCAAACCTGCAGGGGCATCTCTTCACAATATCATGAGTGCTCATGGTCCGGACGGAAACACCCGCGACAAGGCGAGCAATGCGGTATTAAAACCTGTGAAAGTCGGAGAAGGGAGCATGGCATTTATGTTTGAAAGTTGCCTTATGGTTGGTGTGACCGATTGGGGCCTGGAACATTGCAAAAAGGTTCAGGATGATTACAATGAGCAAAGCTGGGAATCGCTCAAATCAAACTTTAAGAGACCTGTTGAGTAGTGACAGTCAGTTGAATCTAATGAGAAATATAACTCCTTTCAAATCTCACATATGACAAAAACGTGAAGGCTGACACCATAACAGGTCGCTACTCAGACCCTGTCGTTGGTACAATATTGCTGTGGTGTCTCTAAAACTATGCAGAATCTCCATGGTCAAATTTTTTTGGAGCTGACGCGGAATTACCAAAGCTTTTCAAACCGCATCCTGGTTTAGCGGAAACAGGCTCCGCGCATTCCGATTCCGCACACTTCCTGAAGGAACCCAGGGAATATGAGTTAGTTCCGAGATGTGGGTAAGGAGAGGAGACAACCCTTGATCTCCGCGTCTCGTAATACCCACACTGGGGCCGCTGAACCTGTTGAGAGAAAATGCTGTGCGGGGTGCATCAGATGACAAGTGTTTGGCCAGGAAGGCAAGGCTGTCAATGGATAAAACTTGTCATTCCACATACCCTTATGCATTGATATGACTTGGTAGTCGAGAAATGAAAACGTACCTTTTTTCTTTGCACAACGAACTAACAACTGGCAAGGGTGTTATCGAACCGATCTTTATATTTGTACTCCACATACTTCCTTGTCGTGTAATCGTTTGGACCATAGAATACCTCCAGGACCTTGAAGAATAGCAGACATGGCTCCTGAGACGAAAAGCAACAAGGCAGTCGTGTACGCGGCGCCTGGGTCATCAAAGACGAGCATCCAGTACTTGGATGTTCCTGTTCCTAGCGACGGGCAAATACTTGTGAAGCTGTATGATACTCCTAACTACTATGTGACTCTTTTGAAGCACGATTATGCTGACATGTCGTAGCACACACTCTGGAGTTTGCCATTCTGATCTAGGCGTCTGCCTTCAATCATGGGCCCTGTTACCGTTTCCGACACAACAAGGTTTGCCTGCTGCTTCTGTACCAAAATCCGAATAGCTTTATTGATCTGTGCACAGGCCAGGTCGGAGGCCATGAAGGCGTCGGGGAAGTAATTGGCCATGGTCCAGGTGTTACAGAGCCATCCATTGGAACTCGAGTAGGCATAAAGTGGCTCGCGGATGTATGCAATACATGTCGTGAGTAGCTTCTTGAGCAATACATTACATGCTACTTGGAACCTGAATGCCTGTTCTAATGTTGTACATCTCAGCATCATGCTTGGAAAACGACGACAACACCTGCACGAAACAGAAAATATCGGGATATTACACACCAGGCACTTTCCAGCAGTACGTTGTCACCTCAGCATCATACGCGACGCCAATTCCAGATGGCATAGACTCCGCCGCCGCCGCTCCCATCCTCTGTGCTGGTCTCACAGTCTACTCTGGTCTTCAGAAAGCAGGTGCTAAGCCAGGGGATTGGGTCGTCATCAGCGGCGGTGGTGGTGGACTTGGGCACTTGGCAGTTCAATATGCATCACGCGTCATGGGTCTTCGTGTCATTGCTATCGACGGCTCCAGTAAAGAAGCTCTGTGCAAGGAGTGCGGTTGCGAAGAATTTCTTGATTTCATGGAGCACACTGATGAAGAGCTCGAAGACAAGGTCAAGAAAATCGCCAACAATGGTCGAGGTGCAGATGCAGTACTCGTTGTTAGTGCGGCAAACAAGAGCTATGAGCAGGGGTTGAAGCTCCTGAAGCCGCAGGGCACAATGGTTTGTATTGGTATGCCAGAGGGAACACCGGTTCCCATTCAGTCAGCTTACCCGGCTAGAATCACTACACAGCAGTTTCGAATCATAGGTATGTCTGATATCGCTGTTCCTAACAAGAACTGTATCCTGATGGAAGCGGTCTGTAGGTTCCGCGATTGGGAATAGACGGGAAGCCTTAGAAGCGCTTGATTTTGCTGCGCGCGGCTTAGTCAAGTGCCACTATTCGCTCAAGAAGATGGAGGATTTGACGCAGGTATGGCTTTCTCTCCTTCTTTTTGTGCAATAACATGCGCCATCAAAGACATCATACTTAACGATTGTGTAGATATTTGACGAAATGACTGCTGGCAAACTTCAAGGACGGGTGGTGCTTGACCTAAGTTAAGGACACGGGAAGTAGTCATTGATCAGTACTGCATAATTTCACGCTTGTCCTTTAAATTAAACCGAGCGCCTACATCTGTACGAATAGCTCAAATCCTATGCGACTTTGGAAGAAATGAATGTTGCAGCTGAGAAAAATCGAATCTCGACTGTATGATCATCACTCAATTTTGTGCCTCATAGTGAATAGTTGAAATGCGCGCCAAGTTCTTATATCATATTTAGCACGCTGTTCAAAGGGCCACGGTGAAAGGAAATTGAATTAGATGCCCAACATCTGACTTGGCATAAACGCTGTGCATACGTTAAGTACCAATGTCACAAGGGGAACACCTGGTAAATTGCAGATCTCAGTATACTCATAATCCTAAGATACCTTTTCAGGGGACAGAGAGCGAAATACATTTCGCTATATTTACCACGGTAAATCTGATACAATCTGAAAGCCGATACTCTGAGGTGCAGGATTAACTGCCTTTTTCGACGCAACTGGCAGAAAAGTTTGCGCCGACCAAAGGAATAATCCAATTGTCACCGAGTTTTAAATTAAGCAGCACTACTATTACTATGACTTCTAGAAGTCAAAGATACTTGCAGTACTAATTCGTATAATATGAAAGCTACACTACCGAGATTCTTTGTAAAATAGTGACTTATTTGTCGTTATTGGAGCTGTAAGAAGCAGTAATTTTTGCCTGGACTTTTTGTTTCACTAAGTTACACACTACCCGAAACTTCGGCATATTTCTCACTTTAATATGATGGGTTATAAATGTATTGCGTGCACCGCTAAAAGGGACTTAACATAACGTCTGTCAATCCTTATCTTCATCAACAATCTGAAACCCGGAAATGGATTTCTTGAGCGCGGGTAAGTTGCGCGGCACAAAAATAGCCTGGTACCTGTTCGGCATTGCAACCAAACTGGTCGGATCCGAGTTGCCGTTGACAGGGTGCCAGTCCACGTCGTCGCACTTTTTGATCTCAAAGCTATTAAGCATGCGAATGAATACGAGGTACAGTTCGCGGTTTGCGAGCAATGATCCTGCGCACATTCGGTAGCCGAGACCATATGTAAATATAGGAGCATCGGGTTGTTCCAGCCAACGCTCAGGCCGGAATACTTCGGGGTCAGTCCAAACAGCACTGTCTGTGGTTGATAGTCAGTGAGCTATATAGAAAAGGGCATTGGCGTCAGGGCGGGGGCAGTGAGAGAAGTTGGCAGAAGATATTCTTACCCATGTTACAAGCCCAAGCATTAAGGAAAAACAATGTCCCCTTAGGAATCACGACTTGCTCGTACACGATATCCTTGATAGATGCGCGGGGCAGTGCCAGGCGAAGGACTGTGTAGTATCTGTGCCATCGTAATTAGTAGTGTTTGATTTCGATAATTACAGCAGAATGCTAATTTGCTTACCTCAAGCATTCCCTCACAAGAGCAACAATGTAAGCACATTTCTGATCATCAAGAGCATCACATAAAGGCTGATCCTTAGGGAAAAGTGTCGCAATCTCCTGCCAAGCATTTTCCTGAATGTCGGGTCTATTTGCAAGCAAAATAATACTCCATTGCAAAAGAGTAGTAATAGTGTCGAGACCTCCAGACAGCATAGTAAGACTGATGGAAGTGAGTTCTTCGCTGCTGAGCTTGGTCTCCTTGTCAAGGATGACGTTTGCCTGGATACAAGGTTTATGTGTACCTTTTGCGATACGATCATCGAGGTCGCGATTCAGCTTACTCAGATAGACATCACGGCGATCTCTCATCTCCCGAGCCTTCTTTGAGCCAAAGTTGAATGGATTCAACCGTAGTAGGGGTATGTAGTCTTGTAGGTTGCCCGTCGTACTACGGAATCGACTAACTTCTTCTTCGACATGTGTAATTTCGTGGAAGAGCGCATTGTTTTGGCTGCCCATACGTATTCCCCAGTTCAAAGTCAATGCGAGACTGAGACTAAGGCGTTGAATCATTGGCATTGGGTCAACGCCGACAGTGCCCTCTTTCCCATACTCTAGGAGCTCTACTATAAAGTCCTTGCTTTCGAGATCTAGATGCGGAATGTATGTTTGTACGGAAGGGCGGTTTAGAGCTGACGCTGCGCCTTTTCTCCGTCTTTTCAACGATTCGCTATATGGCGAAGTGCCAATTGTCGTCCCTGCGGTATCAGAAAGCACCTATTTGCTATCAGTACAGGTGCTGCACATGCTCTGCTTCAACATCAAAATCCTCAAAGAATTCGCGAAGCTCCATAGTGAAGTGGGTTAAATTTTACCTTATGAAAGGTATAGAACTCTGGTCTGGAGCTCAAGGCTTGAGCGTTTTGCCCAAAAAGGGTTTTTGCTGCAGCCGCTGTATTCACTACAACAATTGGGATATTCCCAAGCTGAATTTGATAAACGCCTCCATAGACTCTCGACCAGTCTCTGTATTTCTCTGCTGCGTTGACGCGGATTTGCCATAGATTTCCGATCACGGGAAAACCTGAAGGGCCACTGAGACCCGGTACTCTTACTCCTCGCCGAGCCCATTCATTCGTGAGAACATACGCGAGAGGTATGAGAATGGTGAGAACCAAGAGCGATGCGGTGGGTTTTTCGAGGATAGCAGCTTGGAACGCTGACAAAAGATTTCCAATGGCCATGCTGGGCAATTGAAAGCCCTGACTGTAAGTGCGAAGGAAAATCCGAATTAAAGAGGTTCTAGCAAGTAAAAAACTCGATTCACGGTGGCTGAAAACCGTGGTAAATGTATTTATATATGCCGTCTCGTGTATCCTCGACTGCAGTATAGCACGTATTGAGCAGCCAGTAGTGACTCGCGATAGTGGGCAAAAATGATCGGCAACTCCAGCCACTTGAAATTAGCTAGCTGGACTTGTCTGTCAAGACGAGAGTTCGAGATTGCAAACCGCATTCTGACACCCTGACACATAATGCCCCGCAAAAAGCTTGAGCAGGAACGATTTCCGCTCGCGAAATATTCCGATCTTTACGCAGCGCACTGACCAAGCTCAGATGCCAAGGAAGATTTCTCCTCAAACGCGCAACTTTCAAAATTCCGTAAATTCCGCGACAGAGTCCATCGGAAAGATAGGGTTATTCGCCAAGCCCATAGTAGCGAATGACATACCTTGTTGCTTTACGATCATGCGGCATGAGCTACGTGTAAGGATGGGGTGGCGAGGTCATTCCTAGCCCATTTGAGGTCATGGTTGCCGAACAAACAAAACCTTACTCTCCAGACTAGACAATTTGTTTGCCGACTCTGCCATATGATTGCAGATGTTGCTGACACGAATTGACATGAGACTTTTATTCACACAGGGTAAATAGTATAGTTGCAAGCTTAGTTTCTAGCTCGTTCACGTTAAAATCATCATCATAGGTTGGTCTTCCTCGACATACTAATCAACCAATATAAGCAATGGCACCCACCATCGAGACAAAACTCTTCATCAACAACGAGGTTTGCCCATTCCTATCTAATTTTGACGACATTGAACTAATTGTAGCTTTCATAGTATATATACGCCAAGTCAAAAGAACACCTGACAGTCACAAATCCATACGATAATTCAATCGTAACCGACAATGTTGAAGTAGCGGGTGCTGAGGACATCGACCTCGCCGTCGAGTCTGCAAAAGCAGCTCTCAAGACGGGACCATGGGGTACTTTCACAGGCGCTCAAAGATCGGCTTGTATGCTCAAGTTTGCCGATTTGGTTGAAAAAAATGCAGAAAATTTAGCATACCTGGAGTCGATCTCCATGGGCCGTCCAATCGCCACTTTACTGGGCATGGATATTCCACACATGGCCAACTGCTATCGATGTAAGAAATAGTAGATAAACAAGCCCATTTTGAATGTGTCCTAACCTCTGAATTGTTTAAGATTACGCTGGCTGGGCGGACAAAATCGAAGGAGAGTCATTCAAGGCAGATGATGGCGTTTACAAAATCGTTCAGCGTGAGCCTCTAGGTGTTTGCACCGGAATTGCTTCCTGGAATGCCAGCTTCTTGTACGCTGCTTGGAAGATCGCACCTGCCCTTGCTGCTGGAAATGCGGTAAAACAATACTCTCAATATTTTGCAAGATAGCGGTGCTAACTTTCATTGAGTTCATTTTCAAAGCCTCAGAGAAATCCCCTCTTGGTATTCTTGCCCTTGGGAGTTTCTTTGTACAAGCTGGATTCCCGGCTGGGGTGGTTCAATTCGTCTCAGGCGACTGGACGACGGGTGCATTACTTTCCTCCCATATGCAGATTGCCAAAGTCAGCATTACCGGTTCTATTGCCGCTGGCCTCAAAGTTCAAGAGCAAGCGGCGAAAAGCAATCTCAAGGACGTGACGCTAGAACTAGGTGGGAAGTCGCCTGCCATTGTGTTCAACGATGCAGATATAAACACAGCATTAGGAGGTTGTTCAGCCGGCTTCTTGTTTAATAGTGGCCAAGTGTGCGCAGCTGCTTCGCGAGTGTATGTCCAAGATGATATCGCATCAGACTTTATCGAACAGTTGAAAGATAAGTTTGAAGAGTCTAACAAGGGCATGGGCGCCAATCCTACCCACAAAAGCACCGTTCTAGGCCCATTAGTAGACCAACAGCAGTTTGATCGCGTTTTAGACTTCATCGAGAAGGGAAAATCAAGCGCTACTTTAGTGACGGGAGGTGGACGCAGGGGTACCACAGGGTGCTTCATGCAACCTACGATCTTCTTGAACCCTGCCAGCGAGAGTCCAATTTATAGGGAAGAAATCTTTGGCCCTGTCCTGGTTGTGAAGACCTTCAAAACAGAAGAAGAAGTCATTGAGCTTGCTAATAATACGACTTATGGATTGGCAGGTATGTGCCCCATAGACCTTCATAGGTGCCAGCTAAGACTTGTCAGCATGCGTTTACACTGCAAATCTTGATCGTGCGTTAAGACTTGCTTCCAAAATAGATTGCGGAGGAGTATCGATAAATGGACCTTTTGTGCCGAATTTTCAAACACCATTTGGTGGTTTCAAACAAAGTGGGCACGGGAAAGAGTTGGGAAAGTATGGTTTGTTGGAATACACTAAAGCTAAAACAATCCATATCAAGTAAGTTTCGTACAAGAGGGACCCAAAGAAAAATTATTAACGTCCTATCTAGCATATCACAGACTTTCTAAGCTTGGCGGCATGTAATCGACATTTCATTTGATAGATATTCATTGCAAATTACACAACTCCTACATGTGACATTTTGACAAAAGTCTTGTAGCATAGTGAATAACTTAACCGGGAAATACGTTATAGACAATAGTAAACATAGTATTTATTACAGAATGAGAGCACGTTACCTCACAGACACCCGCTGGTTTTGACAGTGACATGGGGAAAAGAAGCAATAAGTTCATCCCGGATCAATGGAACGACCGAATCCTCCTCAGCGAAGCTGTATCAAATGTAAAGAGATAATTCAGCGAAGTCTTGAGAAGTCCAATACATGAGCCATACGGTGCTGTATACCAATGCATGCATCCTACCCATTGCCAAACTCTAGTATGATCAAGCCAAAGGAAATATGTGCCACGCCCGACAAAAGCTGATCCGTATAACCGGACAACAACGGATCATCTCCCCGTGGTGAGTATCTCGATTATTTCCTTCTCCTAGACGGAGTTGGGTGAGGCAGCCCTTCAGTATAAAATGCTTATTAGCCATAGATTTCGCTTCGATGGAAGGGTCTTACATCTTCTGCTAAACTCGTAAATGTGGTGCACAAAAGATGTTCATGTAAATTGCTCAAATATGTTATCATAAGCTGCGAATCTCAATACAGGACTGCCTAATACAGGATGATCGCTGCATTTCGTCTGTTGAGCTTAAGTAGTGCTGTCCATACGGACTATTACTGAACTTTCAGTTCAATTGATGGACATGACTGTTCTTCGTCCACCCACGGAGCTTCTTGCCGAAAAAGACCAAAGGGATTGCTAATGAAATCCATAACAGACAGATACCTGCATTCATCAGAATTGGTCCAACATATCCAACATCCTCGATCCAGATATTGAGAAACTTCGTCAAACCATAAGCCCAGAGATTCTTGTTGACCGTTGCAGCAACAAGAAACTCGCCGGCGACAGGTTTATAAGAGTCGACCTGGTGAGAAAACAATTAGCAGAAATTTCAGAGGAACATCTGAGGATTGAACAAATACTTACGGCATATGTAGTCGAAATAGCAGATACAGCCGAGAGCTGAATGCCCACTAGAGTATAGCCTCCAATAACCACGGCTTCCCATCTCCAGCCTCTCTGGTAGCCCAGTGCCATGATTAGACTCCCAAGTAAAGTACAGCATGCGTAGGGGATCAAGGCTACAAGACGCATCTCAGGCTCTCTGATGCCTTTGTTCTTCTTAGTCGCCCTCATAGAGACCCAGTCGCTTAGCGGACCCGCGGTGACAAGTGAGATTAACGCGCCAACGAAGGTGGCAAAGTTTGTATAGCCCACTTCCGCAGGGCTAAGGTTCCATGGCGGGCCGGCCAGCGCTTGCGATTGTGTGATATTGATGACTAAGAAGCATGAGGCGCACCATGAGAAGACGAATGATGACCACTGGACTATGGGGAACGCCCAGAGTTGCAATGGGAGGATAATGGAGGCGAGGACAGGCTCCTCTTTATCAAAGCCTGTCCAGAGTAGGAATTGCCGCCGACACGGTTTTCCAGAAAGTTTGACAATGATCTCTGCTACACCAGCCTCTTCTACTGGCGACGACGAGGTCGAACCCTCGACTAAAGTTGTATCTTGCTTTTCACTATTCGCTTGAGTCGAAATCCCGGAGGTGTTTGGAAGGTGGTCGTGGGCGATCTGCGTATGTCTGCGGGGCCACTTCGTTTCGGGGAGAAACAAAAGTTGATAGACCAGGGAGAAGCAGGAGAGCGCAGTGGATACCCACCAGAAGGCTCTCCATCCATATCTTTCAGCTGTGATTCCTGCGACTACAGGACCTATCTGTTGGCAAATAGTTAATTGGACCGATTGCGCCTAGTGGAGCAGAAAAGCACTTACCATGACTCCGCTCCATGCTGCCCAACTATAGAGGCCGACATAGAGGCCTCGCTCGTGAAGAAACATGACATCGGCGATCAGCTGGTCGACATGTCAGCTCGGTTAGTCAACAACTGGTCGATCGTCGGAAAACCTACAATGGGACCAAGGGTTTCTCCAGGACCAGCCCCAATTCCAGAGAGAATGCACGCACCCAGGAACGAGTTGTAGGTCTTAGACTGAGCCCTCCAGATGTTGGAAGCGATCGTGATAAGAGTTGCGACCAAGAGCATAGGGCGTCGACCAAAGACTCGTGCAAACGGAATCCAGATAATGTTGGAAAATCCGAGAACGAGAATGGTTATACCAATCTAGATACTTCATTAACTTAGGCACCATCGTTGTCAATGGGTCTGATCTTACGAAATTGATGACATCAGGCAGTGATGAATTGAAGTCATGCATGTAGTATGGGACTTGAGGTGCAACTGAAAGGGGGCTGAAAAGAAGGGTGAAAGCTGAGATGACCATTCCTCCCATTGCAAGACCTTTCCACAGAGGACTCCAGTTAAGGGGGTCATTTGGATCTTCGGACGGTTGCGGCACTAGAACGTGATGCCCAACATGCTTAAAGTGGACATGACCGACTGCAAATAATTATCAGCATAAAACAGAGTCGTACGGTAGACATACAGTACCATCAGTCATGATCTCAGTCCCAGGATATAATGTTGCATGGAGCGTTTCTTCGACTTCATATCGAGCAGCTGACTCGCTTGTGACGGACATAGTTCGTTCTGCCATACTTGAGTTCAACTTTAATGATGAGTATGAAAGCATGTATTAAGGATACCGTATCTGTTCAAGGCGAAGTACGAAGGGAATGAGGACTTAAAGAAGGGAATACATGATGTGGCTTCAATCAACATTCGAAATCAGTTCCTCGAACTGGCGGTATGGTTCCGTTAGGTTTGAGCCATCCAGGGTCACTGGAGGTGCATTTTAGTCTCGATAATATGGCTTGATTAAGAATACGAGACTGAGACATGGCTGGGTCAGCAGCCAGGCAGCTAAAGCAGTCGGAAAATTCCGAGATCCGGGGCTTCCCGGGGATATTTACCAATGCGGAGAAGTGCGGAGAAGTGCGGAGAAGTGCGGAGAAGTGCGGAGAAGTGCGGAGAAGTGTAAAGCCTTTTTATCCAATATATTTTGGAGTAGAGATCAGGGATTGCATTTTTGCACAAAGGTGCTGGATTGTTGCCGAAATTTGCAACCCTGGCGTAGCAATCTTCATGAACAAGAATACATTATTCGAGGTCAGTGGCTGCATGCTCGGCAGATTAACACACATTATAGCTGCCAGTACAGTCGATTGATATAGGCAAGTAGAAGGAATCCCGTGCTGAGAGGCTGACGGGATGTGAGTCGGGGTGGTGTAAACAATGCATCAACAGCGAGACTGTCACAGTGGGTACCTTATTCATGTGATCATTCTTTGGAGTTATGCCTGAACGGTTTAAAGGTCAAGTCCAAGCTTTCCTTGTTAACTTTTTATTTCACCTGCGGAACCAAAGCTCTGGGCGTTCGAGAAATTGAAGATACCGAGTGATTCTAGTGCAAAGCCAACGTCATATCTTTCCAGGGTCATTGCCGACAATTACACCGACTTGTAGTTCAGTTTTCAGCTTTGGATGCTACTTTAGCGCATGCCCATCTCGGAAATTTCCGCCGCTGATACCTCAGGCTCAAAGCCTATTTCTGATCTCAGACCTAACGTTATTTAAGATGATGCACTGGTCCTCGACTGTTTACTAATGCCTTGCCCATAGCGTATTATTTCTAATCAAGCAGTCGGTTAGCCCGGTTTGAAGGACTTTTTGCAAGGCAAGCTTGACAGATACAAATTTAGTCCATATCTTATTCCCTCAATTCAGAAACCTTGTCAACATTGTTCGAACTTGCAACGGAGTATCGTTCAGCGCTCATCACACTCATTCTAGATATCGAAACTTTGATTTATTCTTAAAATAGCTCTCATGCAGCGCCTTATGATGTATGATATAATTGTGCGGAGCTGAATAATATAGCCTTTAAAAACCTTTCCGATATTTAAGCCTCTAAAAGCGGCCACAATCTTAAGGCTGTAAGTATGGTTCAGTTTGATTGACGTTTGCAGCCAAATCCGTCAGTGCTTGTTAAAGCAAATGTGGGGACAGATGTGAGGGGTTGAGATGGCATTAAGGATTAGTGTCAGGTTTACCCAGGAAACATTCCGAAGGGCCGGCCGCAAACTTCAATGCAATCAATGTCACAGCCAAGATACAGTACTGCCAAAGCTCAGGATGTAAGCTCCACGACTTTCAAGATGATAAAGGGTAAAACAGATTACATGTTAAAGCTTCGAGCTAGTAATATGAGACTTGATGGCTTGTTTGACCGAGAAGTCGAGCAGGATTTCCTCACTACCCCCAGGGACACTGATCTCCTTGACATCTCGCCAAATACGCTCTACACACTCGCCACGGCCACCTCTTGTAAGTCCGATGCCACCCATAATTTGGATTGCATCCCGGACGACATCCTGGACCACTATCCCAGAGTGTGCCTTGCATTGTGCAATTTGGCCGGCAAGAAGTATGTCGGCTTGCTCCTTTGAAAGTCCTTCGAGTTGGAATATGAGACTCTGCGAGAGTTGTCAGTATCAGGGAGCAAGTTGTTCGTGACTGCAGCTACCTCGATCCAGAATTGCAACGCTTCCGTGTTTCGAGCCATATTGGAGATCTTAAATCGAATGACGGCTATCAAGTTAGCATTTGTTGAAACGTCTAGAAGTCAAGATTCATATTGACTTACGGTGGTCAACTAGCTTTTTACCAAATGTGCTCCTAGACAATGCATATCTAACAGAATCTTCCAGGCATACTCGCGCGCATCGTAATGCTTGCATTCCGATGAATAATCTCTGATCTCGCAAGTTACAGGTACCTTTTTACACCAAATTTGTATGTGAAAGGTACTTACAGCGTACTGGCGATAACTCGTCCAATAACCGACATGATTGTTATTGCTCTACAAATAAGCTTCACTACCTTTTCAGGCATCATATAGATGTTCATTCGTCTAATTGTTCTTTTGTTATTGAGGTGTTAGTCTATGTTTTTCGAAATTGAGGTCTCTCATACAAATCTCTCGGCATAATTTCGATGAGAGAAAACAAGAATTTATGATTCACAATAACTTCTCTATTGGGCTATGTGACGTACTGTAATCCGATTTTGAGATCCATGATTATATGAGCAATAATTTTTGTTTATTTAAATCAAGTCCCGGATATCTGGTTTGTAAATTATTGGCAAGAGCTTATAAGTACTTTTTACATGCAAATTTGGAGTAGAAGGTACCTCACCGCATTACGCCAGCTCCTCGCGTTACGCCACCACTTACCTTAGGAATTTTGAATGACCCAAAGACGGATATCATTGTAGTAGAGTGCACGTGGGAGTCATCATCAAAGTAGTCATCGTAATCGGCATTGTCTGAGTTGACCCAAGGATCTGGGTTCTTATAGATAGGACTATCGTCCTTGTTATAACCCAATGTCTCGTAACCGCTTTCCCGGCTATCGACCTCATGTCCTCGTTCAGAACGAGAGGTCTTCATCTTCACTATATAAGCCAGCCCAGCCAGTTGACAGCCGGTGTAGATCAGGAGAAGTATGATCGTCGCAAGTGCTGGCCACTGATCTTCAACCAGAAATATAGGTGTGACTCAGGCCCAATGGTGGGTGGAAAGTAGACTGAGATCGTTCGCCCCAAGCACTGGCTTCAACGTTTTTTCTCCTGTGAGGCCGAGTATGTCGGCGAGGACATCGAGATACTATGGTTAGTATAATGAGTTGTCTTGCTTAAATTAGGTGATGACAGCGCAGGTCATCATACCTTCAAGACCTCTTTATCATCATTTGTATCCATGTGGTGCCAGTTGATACGTCTGTCGAGCTGCCCAAACTGGCGTTGGTACTGATGTAACGAGCCAAACGCGCCCATCCTGCAGTTCTCACAGCATGCCACGGAGCACATCGAGTCACGGAAGAGCCTGTATAAGGTTCACTGGGTACCAATCTACCTCGGTGAGCATTACACAGCCGGAACTCCCGCATGGCTCAGCATCCTCACCTATCTTATACATTCTCTACAAGTCAAATTTACCCCTTGGTGAAATCAATGGGAAATCGGGCCATAGAGGGCGTGAGGTGCTTCAATTGCGACCAACTTTCGACTTTCTACTTCAGGGTCACTTTTCTTTCCTGGTGTCTCATTTATGCACTGCTTTGAAAGAGGTCGCTTTTCGATTTGTAGTCCTGACATCGAAGGAGTCCATTCCCCTGAATGTAACTTATCGATGGCAGAAGAACTGTAGGGATGCAAGAATAGTAGGAGAAGCACTACATCAGCGTGCCAGGCTGTGATGATCTTTCATATCATTGCTTCTATTGCTAAGCTTAGGCCTAGACGTACGCCCATAATATAAATCTGGAAAGGAAAGGGAATGTGTATAGGCCATCCCAAAATTGTTGAAAGCTTCCTTTGCAAAAGCCGTCGATGCCCAATCTTGACGCTTAGAAGCTCTAAATCATGCTCACAGATATCAAATAATATATGAAGGTCATTAAAACCCTCGCTTATAAAGACTTCGACGTAAGAGCCCAGGTCCTATCTAACCAAAATTTCTCCAAAATTTGCACGACTAGAGTAATTAAATATGCCAGTGGGGTTAAGTCTCTTTGCAGCGGTCGAGAGAGGCTTATAGTCACACTTGCACTATGTTATACTCTCGTTAATCGGGAGGTCAAAAAAGTTCACTTCTTTGCTAGAATATTATCGAGGGGTATTCGGCGACTTAGCTATTACGCTCTCGTTATTATTTATCGTAGGTTTGTTTGCTTTATAATTAAATTATATTATATAAATATTTCACGAAATTAATAATAAGAAATA
>QGMK01000278.1:0-30549 GCA_007825345.1 Lachnellula suecica
CAAGCAACCTCTTCCTCTCCGCCTTCTCACCTCCAAACCCATAAAACTTTTGCAAACACATAAGCAGCCACTTTGCCTCATCCACACTCACGCCCCTCCCCTCCACGACCTGTCCCTGCAACAGCACCAGCTGCTTATCTTCTGCCAACTCCAGATGATGCGTGATGGTTGTATGCGGCTGGCTAAATTCCCCGCGTAATTTGTATTCTGCCAAGTGTGTGAAGAGGACGGTGACGGTGTTTTCGGCAGGGAATGTCCATTGCAGGAAGTGTATTTCGGCGCCCTGGCCTTCTTTTGGGAGGGGCAGGATGAAATGCGGGTGTTTCTTTGCTGTTCCTTCGATCGTTTTGTATACATCTAGGGGGATCACGGCGCAGAGTGATTGGCTATCATTGACGTGTCGCAGGCGCCATATAGCCTCGAGTTCTTTCTGGGGCAAGGCGCGGGTTTTTTCGACGTCGAGGTATGAGGAGAGTGTCTTGATGCCTGGCGTGGAAGAGACTTTCTCTGATGGTATCTTGGGGGGCGGAGGAGGCGGTGGGAATAGTGATGAGGAGTTTGGTGATGGTGGGGGTGTGGGAAGCGCATTTGGGATGGGGACTTTTATGGATGCTGCCTTTCGTTGGTGTTGGATCTTGTCTTTGTAGACTTCTTTTAGCTCATTGATATCCCGCAGTCCTTCTCTATTTATACAGGTTTATCAGCAAGCTGCAGATGCAAGATTTGGACAGCTGGAATACTCACTCTTTTGCTTTCCGGTCCAACTTCTCCTTGTACTTCTCTAGGATCCGATTCGACTGGGTGGCTAGAAACCGTACATCGTGTACTTGGGCCCATCGCCGTTGATACACCCGCAAATATGGTGCTGCGCCGGAGACAGTATGTCGTAGAGCAGGTATTCGGAAGCTTGCCATTATGATAATATGATGGTAATTGACAATGCCGTAAAGGAGAAGAAAAGAAGAGAGAGGAGTTGACGTTGAAAGAGGCGATAACGCTTATCGCGGTTGCACGTGGAAATATGGGTCGCGTTTCCCCCTTTTCTTCACCTCACCGCGCCAGTCTGACATTCGGGAAGCGTATCTTTCCCCTTTCCCAGCAGCAACTTGCCTAGAGACCAGTACAACATGGGCCTCTGACGGTGCTGTCGGTCGCAGCTACGATCATTTAGCCCGCGGGCTTTAGAAGCAAGCTAAGTGCTTCAAACAAGTCAGCAAGCGCGCTCGTTCTTGACTACATGACTCTGCTCGCAATTCCCCACATTCATTCACATCTCATTTTTCGGATATATCTTTACCAGCTCTCTGGTTCAAGACTAGTTGTTTCTACTCCCTCACGTAGAAACTCACGATGATCAACCCGTTGTTTCCCCACTCTCGTTCCCCTCAGCCTACCCCGCGTTGTGGGGATGGAAGACCGTTTATCCGGCTTTGGAGTTTGCGGATACTTAGAGGCGTCCGTAAGCCTGCTGAACGATTTATAGTGGATGTTGTACTTGATATTCTCTTCCATCATTTGAACTTCCCTTGTTGTCACTGAATTCATTGGCTTAGTTGGCAAGAAGCCACCATGATGGACTCTTATATTTCTACCTCTTTATTTCTTATTTCATGTTTCAGTCATGGCACCGTAGCTCATCCTCATCCTCTGCCCGAGATTGGTGCTCATGTCTCGCGGGAAATTGACTCGAATGATGTATATTCAAATTGGCCATCATACGCGCAGCTTCCGTTGGACCCGTCGTACCCTACCAAGGCCGCCTGGGGAGTCTGGGTACGTCTCCTCTAGTCGATCTGGATTCATGTCTAAACAGTATTTCAGGGCGCGAACGACACTCAAGGGGCGCTCAATCACATTACAAATGCAACGATTCTGGCTGCTGGAGCAGAGATCCAGGTTGGGACAGCTATCAATTTGAAGTGCGGCCTGATTCGGAGTATCGCGAAGATGCATTTTGCTGATTGGCTATAGTTTGGATTTGAATGAGTTCGTCACGCCAATAAACACGGCTCGGAAACCGCTCAATCACCTATTCCAGCCGGCTTCCGGCTACACTGATGATGTTGTGGTTTTGAATACTCAGGTCAGCACTCAGTTTGATGGACTTCGTCATTTGTAAGTCCCAGTACCTCGAGTTTATGAATGCATCATGCTGAATAGCTGCAAGTCCTTACTCGACAGATGGAAATACGTCAACGTACCAGTAAGCCACCATTACAATTATTTCGTCGCTCCGCTAACCGACAATAGATGGTACAACAACCTTATTGACGTAAGTATCATACACAATCTCCGTCACATAGGTATCAAATTTGACTTGCTGAGTTTAGGATTTCGATCAAGTCATCGGACCAACTCCAACAACAGTCCTGGGTATCCAGCAAGCAGCCGAAAAGGGTATCGCAGGACGAGGTGTCCTTTTGGATTGGGTGGGGTGGGCCGAAAGCGAAGGTATTGTGTACGATGCGTTCACGGTACTTACCTCCCTCTAATCCGGCTCCAATATCTACTCACCAAGATCCAGGGTTATGGGATCAACTCCTCCGACCTCGATGCCGTCGCAACCTGGCAAGGCCTCCCTTTGAACTGGTCGGAGCCAGGGGATATTCTCCTAATTCGCACCGGCTATATGCAAGCCTACCGAAACCTCACAGCCTACCAACAAGAAACTATGCCTTGGAACCCAGAGCTGGGATCCGTGGGAATGAATGCCAGCGACGACTCTCTGGCTTGGCTTTGGGAGAAGAAGCTTGCTCTTGTGGGAGCTGACAACCCAGCTTTTGAAAGTTTGCCCATGGATAAGACGATTGGAGGTGTGGCGAGGAGTCTGCATCAAGTGTTCATTGGAGGTGAGTCTGGTCAAAATTCGTCATTGCTCTGGACACGACTGACGGGAAGAGCAGGCTGGGGTCAAAGTATTATGGAATTTCTTGATCTGGAAACACTGGCGGAAGAACTGCATAGACTAAATCGCTCGACCTTTTTCTTGACGATTCAGAACTTGAATATACAGTCTGGGATTGCGTCGCCGCCGAATGCGATGGCTGTTCTGTAGAGAGGAGGTGGCGGGCGAGAACGTGTGGGAAAAATAATCAACCAGCTGCGCACTCAAATTCCGGAGGAGTTTACCTTCCTGAAGAGCTTTCTGGCTTAAAATAAAACTCTTTAGCATTCATATAGATTTCTAAAGTAAAAACCCCCTTTCAACAGGCACGTGCTCGTTACCCCTGAAGCGCTGACTAACGCGGCAATTTCCCCGCATGCCTCGGTCCCGGGATCTCAAGTGACGTTTGGATTCGCGGAACCATAGCCCGAACTGCAGCACTTAGCACTTCAAATACGGACCTCCCCCACCATGAGCAAAATATTCGACGTGCTCTCCGGCATAGCTCTCTCCTCCATCACCGTCCATATCCTCTCTTTATACATTGCCTGGGTACCGGAGCTCGACTTCCTCGTCTTCTTCGTTATAGTCGGCCTCAACCTCTTGCAATGCCTACCAAATCCAGATTCCCAGACATAGACGTTCCCAATGTTGATCTCTGGACATTTTTGTTTGAGAGGAAGAGCAAGCCTTTTCCTGATGATAAGGGCATGTTTTCTCTCTTTCCAATTGGGCAGATGGCTAACTTGTAAACGCAGTAATCTACCTTGATCCAGACACCAATCGCAGCTATACCTATGCCCAAGTTCGAAGCACAGCCCTGGATTTCGGCAAAGGACTGAAGGCGCTATGGGGCTGGAAAAAGGGCGATGTGCTTGCGTTGTATACGCCCAATTGCATCGACACGCCTTCCGTAATATGGGGCACACACTGGGCAGGGGGAATCGTGTCGCCAGCGAACCCAGGCTACACTGTCGAGGAACTAGCTTTCCAATTGAAGGACTCAGGAGCGAAGGCAGTAGCTACGCAAAAGCCCTTCTTGGAATCAGTCCGCGAGGCATGTAAGAAAGTCGGTATTGAGGAAGACAGGATCATCCTCATTGGCGACGAGCGTGATTCGACGAACCGGTTCAAGTACTTCACGAATATCAGGAACACCTCAGGCGCAACCCGTTTCAGAAAAGCGAAGATAGACCCAAAGAAAGACCTAGCATTCTTGGTCTACAGTTCAGGAACCACGGGACACCCCAAGGGGGTCATGTTATCACACACAAATATTGTGTCCGATGTCATGATGCACGCTGTCGGTGAGGACGGAAACCTAAGCTGTCAGGGAGGAAAAGACAACAAGGGCGACAAAGTCCTCGCTTTCCTGCCCTTCTTCCACATCTACGTTCGTCCCCCAATTCCCTCCTCTTCTACCCCACTGACAAATACCAGGGCCTGACCTGCCTAATCCACCAATCCCTCAACAGCGGCTGGCAACTAATCGTGATGCCAAAATTCGACCTGGAGCGCTTCTGCCAGCACATCCAAACACACTCCATAACCTTCGCCTACGTCGTGCCGCCAGTGGTGCTCATGCTCGGAAAATCCCCCATAGTCTCAAAGTACGACTTGTCATCCATGCGCATGATGAACAGCGGCGCGGCACCCTTGACACGCGAGCTCGTCGAAGCCGTCTACGAACGGCTAAAGATTCCCGTAAAGCAAGGCTATGGACTCTCCGAGACCTCGCCCACAACACACACGCAGCGGTGGGAAGACTGGCAGTCCACCATCGGCTCCGTGGGACTCTTGCTGCCCAACCAAACCGCGAAGTACATGGCCGCAGACGACACGGAAGTGCCAGCGGGCCAGACCGGCGAGCTATGGATCAAGGGACCAAACGTATTCCAAGGCTATCTCAACAACCCCGAGGGAACAGCGAATGCTTTGACATCCGACGGCTATTTCAAGACCGGCGACGTAGGACACCAAGATGAGGCTGGCAATTTCTTCATCACAGACCGCGTCAAGGAGCTCATCAAATACAAAGGCTTCCAGGTTCCGCCTGCCGAACTAGAAGGTATTTTGATCGGACACCCGGATGTAGACGATGTGGCCGTGATCGGCATCTACAACGAGGAGCAAGCGACCGAAGTGCCGCGCGCGTACATCGTGCCCAAAAAGGGCGTGCAGGCTGGGAAAGAGAAGGAAATTGCGGAGTGGCTGGCAAAGAAGGTGGCTAGTCATAAGCGTTTGAGGGGTGGTGTGAGGTTTGTGGATGAGGTGCCCAAGAGCGCGAGCGGGAAGATATTGAGGCGCGTGTTGAAGGAGCAGGCCTTGAAGGAGGAGAAGGGTGGGAAGGCGAAGCTGTAGTCTACCATACTCTTCATGTATATCTTCACATATCATATCACATTCACCTTCACAATCAAACATGCAAACCCCACAGTCGGGCAAAAAAAAGGACCAGCCATCGATTCAACAACCGCAAGAGCGCACATAACCCTCCTGCAGCCATACCCCCACAGCCAGCCCAAACCCCTATCTATGAGAGCGCGGACATCCGCGTATCATCGACGCGCCCCGACTTCGTGAATTCCTTTCCATTCTCCGGCAGCGAGTCCACTTTCCCCACTGTCCGCCTTTTTTTCTTTTTTCTAAAAATCAAAACCAAATCAAAGTACAAAAATCAGGCTCAAAGGTGGTGGCCCTCATACAACACAAAACAAAAAATATACTGTGTAAACGTCACGTCGGACAACACATCCCAAGCTACTATCTGACCATTACTCTCCGCCGCAGGGGTGAGAATACATGGAGATATCGGTAGGTGGAGTAACAAACGCCCACGATCGCTATCTCCCGCGCCCAGCACCGGGCAGGCGCGAGGTCGATGCGCGGACTTGTGGGGGGAGGAGACGGGGTGCGTGCTGTGGTAGCTGGATCGGATACCTTGCTCATGCTCAACTTTCTCTGTATCCCAAATGCTGAATGGGAGGTCGATGCATGGAGCAAGGTGGCTGGCCAGCTCTAATCAATCCAGAACCGCAGTTTGCAATCCCCCCGGTACGTCTCCCCAGTCGGTGACTGGAAGATTGGTTTCATGGCGGGCTTTATATCTTATAGCCAAACATCGTACGCCTGGAACTATCTCTCCCGCCACCATAAATGGAGACCGGCTTAAGACGCATCTTGGCAGCGTCTGTGGCATCCTTGAATCTGTCCGCATGATTCTTGTTATAATCTCTGCGGTGGGGGCTTTGTGATGGGACTCGACGTCGCTCTGCGAATGACCGCACATCACGTCGAGTCCTCAGGGCTTTTGACACCCGGCGAGGCGTGACCATGCCACCCCCCCGCATCATGTATCATAAATCCATGAGATTTCGGTTCCATCAAAGCTGATTCCCGCGAGAGGTTATTGCCGGCGATGGCGTCCGCTCATCTCGCGAGGTGATTTCTCTTGGGCCGAGTCCCAAATTCTGGCTTCGGAGTAAAGACGGTTCTCTGGAGGAACCGTCTTAATAGCACGCATCTCCTTCAGAAAGAAATCACAACTTTGACGTCGGTTGCCATATTCTCACAAGCTCAAAGTTATCCCTAGGATCGTCAAGAATCCCAAGGTCTACCAGAGTCCTGCATGAATATCAACCTCCAGGCACACGGGCAGCCCCATGTACCTGTATTATTCCGCAGAAATATATAACAGAACCTTCCCTGAATGGAAGTTTAGACGGACAGATAGGCCTATTTTCTAGACGTCGTGCCCAGGACGGGGGGTTGAATCGACTCAATGGTGCCGAGATTAAGGGCAATTTGGGTCGATTCTTAGCGCGCCTGCAGAGCTCAGCCTCGAGTGACACATTGGGGTATGACCGTCCTCAGCCGAATCCATAAGACGCTCAGGCGATGATTTTATTCGATATTCGAAGAACATATCGATTGGTTCAGACTTCAGCCGAAAAATTCGCCAGCGACAAGAGTTTCCCAAGGCTTTCCGGTCTCCCAGGCTCTCTCCATAAGTGTTCGTGCTTTGTGTACCTAAAAGGGTGTTAGCTCCTGGATATCATCAATAAAATTGTAGCACTCACTTGTGTCATGCCGAAGCGCTCAACGCCCTTGATTCGTTCCAAGATATCTGCTCTTTGCTTTTCATCCTGCGTATCGCAACCCGCGGTGAATATTGGGAAGAGAAGGCATGCAGTCGCACTACTCCCTCTCCTAACTTTGAAGAGCGCACCGTGTATTTCTCGAACCGCGTGCTGCACATCAGGGTGCGTCGAAGGCTTTCCGAGAATCCTTCGATGGAGATGAACTAGCCCAGCCCAATGAAAGGCCTCGTTCGTAGCCGCCATCTCGAGACTATCCCATTGGTATGCTGCCTCTCCAGTTGACTGCATATGTGTGCACGGCCGGGCAGGATGCATACGTGACTCGGAAAGTTCCGCTTCGAGTTTCTCTGCGCGAGCAACGGTATCTTCAGATGGTTTCCAATCGGGCTGGATAATGTGATCAGGACCGATTCGCTGGTTGTCACAAATTCGAGCGAGTCCAGCGATTCTAGCCAAGATTCGAACGCATTTACTAGTGAAGCCAAGGATGCAGTCAATTTGATAATCTTTATCATCGTTGACTTCGTAGTCCAAGGCCCACGCAGAAACCGAAGAAGCTGTGGTGACGCCGCTCAAGCTCCCGAGAACATCAAGGTACGCAAACCAGCTCCACAGAAAAGACGAAACTTTGTCCTCTCGAGCTGCGGTTCGCATGCCTTGAGGTCCACCCCTGGCAGCTATGATTTGCCGAGCAGTGTCTAAATGGCGCTGCCAAGGTACAGCAACACCGAACGCCTTTGGGGATATGATTTCAAGAGATGCAAGCATGATTGCAGTAGCAAGGTTGGCATTCGATATTATCTCGCTTGGATCATCCAGAGCACGGCGGAGATTTGGGAATATGTCTTGAACCCAGAGTGCAATCCGAGTGGCAGGTTCTGGCTGGCGTAAAAGTCGGGCTCGATGCGACGCAGAATATGCAAGCAAGAGATTCAAGAGATCATCATCTTGGACAGCCATTCGTGGTAGGATGCTCTTGAACGGGTTAGATGAGCAGTTGTGGGGGATCAGACATCCGGCAGTATGGTTGAGAAAATGATGCTGCTTGGGTTAGTTTTGTCGAAATAGTTTTCACATTTTGAAAAGCTTACAAAGTACTGTTAATTCATCAGCAACATATCACGAGGGAGTTTCATCAAAACTGACCAGAAGATTCATGGGGTTCTCGAGAAGTTTGTTGGGGAGAGGCTCCAGCGCTCGCGGGATGCATATTGCGACCGGCTTGTCGTAATAGCCTCGATTCTCGAAGGCAGTGTCATGTGTCTCCGTTCCAAATCCAAACTCGACGGGCACGAAACCGCCATCCTCATCAAGTGCGAGCTCCAAGTGATCCCTCGAAGCAATAGGCGACGTTCCAGATATTGCGTTCATATCATCATTCTTCCCTATGTCGAGATCTTTGATGCCTCGATCAATGCCCCATGTCGTGGTGTCTTGATAGACATCTTGGTATTCTTCACTCCAATTCTGCAGCTCTGCATTGCTGCTCGGAGCGCTTTGATAGGGTATGCCGGGAGGGCCAGAAAGTAGGGAGCTCACCGAGAGTCGTCGCAGGTCTGGAGAGTCGTGAGGCGCAAGCGGTGAGAGCTTGGAACCGTATACTTTGTATCCGTCATCACTGTGGCTTGAGGCAGGAGTGAGAGGAGTATTGGCAGAATTTGTGGAAGAAGGAGCATTTTTATATTCGACAGTGTGAGTTCCAACGGACGCTAAATTAGGTGGAGGCATACTTGGGTCATAAGAAGGGCTTGCGGCCTGGCTAGACTGGTAGCGGGCACGCTTAATAGGCCTGTCATACTGAAGCGGTTCCATTCCTGGTGCGTCGACATCATATTTTCCATTCCCGTAAAAGGGTGGCGTGGAAGTAGGGCTGTCAATGTGTGGTAGCGTGACACCCCGGCTCAAGAAAGTGCTGCCGCTAGGGCTGTGAACACCAGAATCTATTGGAGAAAGAACGCCGTCTTCGAAATTTTGGCGTAGTCTAGATACAATCGGCGGCTGTACCGATAAAGGCGTGCCAGGTGTATCCCGTGAACGATATCGCTCGTAGCTTTGCGTATGCTGATAGTCTGGTCTAGCTTGAACAAACGAGGGCTGGTACATCGAAGTCGGCGAGTTAGGTTCCATCAAAGCCGGGTCTATCATTATTTCAGACAGTCGTCCTTGTCCATCGAGCTCTGCTCGTCGCGCTCGGTCCGGGCTTGTCTGGATTTTCGGCAACCCCGATATGGTTCGTCCATCTGCCTCGATGGGTGGTAGATGCGACGAGAGTGCTTGAAACTCGGCATACGAAGAGGACTCTTGCACTGGAATTGATTGCCGCATACTAGGCCCCATGTTTTTCATCTCCGAAGAGAACTCCATTTGTCCAAAGCCACCAAAAGTAGGGCTGTCCGCCTTCTTCTTTCCCCTGCCCTCCCAGTTCAACCTGATACTGTAATCGCATGTCTCGCCTTGCCTCTGGCAATTGACACAAATCGGTCGCGCTTCGTCGCATTTTACTTTTCGAGTTTTGCAGGGCCTATAACTTCGAATTAGAACTTCACAGTCTTGAATCAAGCGGTGGTGCAATGAAAAAGACAGAGCATACCAGCAACCAGTCCTGCTTCTCCGCTTGGGCTCTGGAGCACCAGCTTTCTTGGGTCGCGGCATACTGGCATAAATTTATAGTAATGGTAGCCTTTTCCCATCTGCAAGGCTCGAGGTGGGGGATCACGGCGCGGGCGGAAGGCAGCAGGCCCTTGCTGCAGACTGCTCCCGCTGTTTGGATTGGGAAGTGGAACGTGTGGTCTTCATTGACATGTTCAATGATATTTTGTGAAAGTTCGAGGGTGCCGGATAATGAGGCTTTATTTGTTATTGTCGTTGGAGGAGGCTGAAGAAAGAAAGTGGGAGGTCGCGGCTAGGAAGCCTGGAGCGTTTGTCGATTGCGCTAAACGATAAGGACGCGGGGATCATCCGCCTGAGGAGCGAGAGCGCCACGATCTGCAGGTGGGGGAAAGGGGGGAAGGTAGGTATCTGGTTTTGATTGGTATTACACGATCTCTATGTTGAGCATCTTGATGTCTTCTTCCGGTTTCTCCTTGTAGACCCTGGCATTCTCGATTTTGTGGATAACGTCCAAACCTTGAATAGCCCTCCCAAAAATCGTGTGCTTATTATCAAGCCAAGGCTGAGGACAATTAGTATAGAATCTGGTTGGAAAGGGATGATGAACCTACAGTTTTTTCAGTTGTGATGAAGAACTGACTCCCATTGGTGTTGGGTCCAGCGTTGGCCATACTGACGGTGTAGGGTTTATCATGCCTGAGCGTACTAAACTCATCTTCAAACTCCCTACCCCAGATACTCTCTCCGCCTGTTCCATCACCTAGAGGATCACCGCATTGAATCATGAATTTGCGAATGACTCTGTGGAAAATCGTGTTGTTGTAATAGCCCTTCTTAGCGTGAGTCACGAAATTCTCCACTGCTTTCGGAGCTGCATCTGGGAAGAGACGAATATGAATGTCGCCGTAGGTCGTGTGAATAATTGCTGCGGTCCCGGTCTCGGCAACCTTCTTCTCGATAGCCTTTTTGGCATTTGCATTGATCGGCTTCTCATTATGGATATCTCGCTTCGACTTAGAAATGTTCTCATCGTTGGTAAACATATAAAACCGAACTTTGCCGACACCAGTGACGAAGAGAATAGGGTCGCGGACTTCAGACTCCTGGAGAAGGGGATTGCTTGACGCAGCCATAGCAACAGTTGTAATGCCCTTCTTTTGTGGCTGGCCTTGGTACATGGCGATACTCAGAGGTCTGAAGTTTTCGTCTTTTCCAAAGACCTTCACCACTCGATTCGTGTAGGTGTTGATAACCTTCGTTCCCAGCATTGATCCGTATATGATGAAATGTCCCGTTTCATCGAAAACAACATTGACCTTGTTGCGCAATGCTTCACTATCGATTTCCCTTTCTGTGGCTATGCGTCTTCCAAACTCGACATCTTCCAGCTTTTGTAGTGCGGTGCCGGCCTGTTGCATCTCCTCAATGATTTGTAAAGACTCGTCGTAAGTCCGGTACAGCTTTCCAGTGGGGAAGTCGAAGACTCGGATTTTTCTGTCTGGGAATGAAAAGGTCGCGAATTGGGCGCCGGATGGAGAGATCGTAAGTGAGGAAGGTGTAGATTTGGCCTTTTTGAACTCGAACAGATTCGTCGAACTCTTGTATTCGAAAACATTGTCTGGTTTCTCGTAGTTTCCTCCCGGACGCCAATACTCTATCATGCCATTCTCATCCGCGGAAATAACGCAGTCGTAAGCATCGTTGAACGCCATCAGAGAGACAACACTTCGGTGCAGCCCAGCAATCGCGTGTATAGGATCCTGGTTCTCCCCTCTCCCATCATAAACCCGAATAGAATGGTTCACCTCATCCGACACAGCCAGTAGAGGTAAAGAAGCGCCCCGTTTATGGATCCAGCACACGCATTTCGGCGTAAACTCCACCGTAAGCATAGACAAAAGGTCGAATGTTATGACATCGAATATCTTGATGCTCTTGTCCGCCCCAGCCGTCGCGAAACTCCTGCCATCCGCGCTCACAGAAACACTCTTTATCTCCCCATTATGCGCCTTGAACTCCTTCACAAACTCGATCCCTTCCGCGCCTTTTTTCCAGAACTTCACTACGCCGTCCGTGGAGCTTGTGATGAGGAAATCGGTTAATGGCGTGACGGTAATGAAAGACAGCTGCTCGCGGTGCATGAGCGACTTCGAGTACTTTGCGGACGTGGGGAGGGCGGAGATGTAGAGCTTTTCGTAGGGTAGCTTGCGGCGTTTCTTCTTGGGGGCTTCTGCTGAGGGGAGCTGGGGGCCCATATCATCGTCGGATGAGGAGTCTGCGCAACCATTAGCATGTATTTTGGGAGATTGAAGCTGTACAAACCCTCATCTTCAGTTCGACCCCTCTTGTTCGATTTTACTTCCAGATCAGCCATTTGTGCCTTCGCGGGTCTTTCGGACGAGGGAATGGCGAAAGTTGAGCAAAATTGTAGGTTGTTGTTGACGAGATTGGAAAATAAGGCTGAGAACGAGGCAATGAATTTTCGAGCTCCGTCCACTTCAAGCGGGCGCCAGCCCGCATCAACGCCATCTATTTACTTTCCGAGCTCTCCGAGCATCATCTTCTCGCTATCCTTTTCTGTTTTTATATAACTTCATAAAGAATCAACAATGGCTCCCAAAACATCTCGACAACTAATGGCGCGCCATCCCCTCCAGCGCCTCTCCTCACCCTCGCGCGGTATCTCAGCCCTCGTCCACTTCCTAGGCATCGTCTCCTTCTCGCTTTCCTACAAATATCTAATCGACTTCCCAACCTTCATCAACGACTCCTACGGCTGGCACTGGCAATACCTAACAATCCTTGGCCTTACCGTAGCTTATACGACCTTCATAATCGGCTTCTTAGCAGACCTGACGCTGTCTCCCACGCTTTTCCTCGTCAAAAACAGCCTCTCGTTATGCAGTGCACCGCTGGAGGTCTTGATTAGTGTTTTGTATTGGGGCATTAGTGCTATTGACAAGAAGCTGTTGGTGCCGCCGGAGATCCATATTGCTCCTATGGCAGATATTGGGTTTCATGCTATGCCGGCTATTTTGCTTACGATCGATTTGCTATTCCTTTCCCCGCCGTGGACGATACATGCTATGCCGGCGATGGGACTGAGTTCTGTTATTGCTGTAGCGTATTGGGCGTGGGTTGAGCAGTGCTACAAGTATAACGGGTTGTGAGTTGTGGAATCTTGGGCTGCCGTTGGGCTTTGCTGACTGTGATGCAGTTATCCATATCCTTTATTCGGCCAACTCAACACCGTGCAGCGGGTTATACTTTTTACTGGTGCGGCGTCTATGATGACTGCAAGCACAGTGACCCTTCGATGGCTCTATGGTCGCGTCAATGGACTACAAGGGGCGGAGAAGAGGAGTACACCGGCCAATATCAAGGGCGAATAAGTCCGTATTATATGAATGAAGACGTAGAATACGAATGGCAACAGTAGGGTAACAAAAGTGTTTATCTCCGCTGCAATATATGCTCCACGCATATTCGCTGCTCTTCCTCATCCCAAGTTCTTCATCTGCACATCCAACCCCGCACTACCTCCTGTCTTCTGTTTTTGCTCTAGGGGTCTGATAGCTGTCTCATCACCGCTATCTACTTCCTGCAGCAGCTTTTTGAATCTTGCCACTACCTTGTCATTTTTGTCCTCCTGCCTCTTCACACCACTCCTCCTTAACGCCTCGTATTTCCTCATCAGTCTCTTGGCTCTCTCCGGATTTGACGCCCAGGCTTGGGGCCCGCTTTTCGAATTCCACTCATCATATACTTCCAAATCCTTCTTATCATACTTAAAATCCAAATCTCTCTCATGTTGCATACTCAGCGCAAGCCGAACATAATATCTCTGCTTTGCCTTCGTCTCGGTGTTAATCTTGCGCGCTTCAGCAGCAGTGTCCTCTTCAGAAGCTGCGAACTTCTTAAAGGACTTCGTCATTATGCCCTCCCCTTCCGGAAAATTGCGCCTTTTCACTCTCCTACCTATGAGACCGTATCCTCGGAATGCTTCTTTGCCGACTTTCGCGACATGGGACCTCCAATACTCTTCCAGTTGCAAATTTTGGATCAGCTCCATGGTCATGGGCCAAACATCATAGAAATCTACAGTCATGTAAGCTGTAATAGCGGGGTCTTTGTTTTTGAATTGAGAAGCATTTAGGAGAGTCCAGGGCGCGTCGGGCTTTCCTGATTGTAAATCTGCGGGGAGCCAGCTAGGCCAGGTATGCCAGGTTACTACACACGGAGCCCCATCAGTCAAGAAATACTGAATAGCCCCTTAGGTGTGGGGTTTTTACTTCCCATGGCCGGTAGGACCCAGCCTCCCGCGTTACTTGCTTCCTTCGTTCGCGCGGAATCATGATCGATGAGACTGTTAACCAGGCCACCAAAGACTGCGCCTTCCATTGACCAACCGCATTCTGCGATCGATTCATCCATGAAAAACTGTTCTTCGTATTAACGTGTATGGCCTTTGCTCTCAGTGGAAAGGCAGAGGCGTACTGGCTCGTATACCAGGTCTTTACTGACGGTAAACTTGATGCATTTCTCCATTCCATGCTACTCCAAAATCAACAAAAAAGCGACTTGTTGCTTGCGAAGAATCAACCTACAGCAGTCTCGTGCAATATCTAATGGACTGGAATTAGAACGAGGGTGACAACGACAGCTGCAAGTGTGTAAACTCACCGTCTTGGCCGCGCGAAATTGCTGCACCAGCCTCTCGGACTCCGTCAAGTCATCTCTTAGCAGCGGCTCATATAGATGGGTACTAAAGCGCATATCACACCCCGGGATCACCTTCCCTTTCTCATCTGTCCGGCTACTGTACACGAAATCAGTAAAGGGCTTTCAAAAACAGAGAAGGCAAATAATTGCTCCCAAATTGTGAGACATTCTCAGTTCTTCGGAGTCATAACACATACCGCGTCGTCCCATGACTACTAGTCCTAGTCTCAAACGAACAATCCGTCCTCGACGCGATAAAAATCAAATAATTCCGAACTGTGGGCTTTTCAGCCATGGTCGTAGGGTTTCCTATCCCCCGGAACGCCCGTCCGCCGTTCTCTGCGCCTTCCAAGGGGGACCGAGTCTTGAATCGGTACAGTTTGAAGGTGCCGTTAGTAGGCTTATTTTCTGGCAGCAGATCCTTATCCTCAATCTCATCCCTGTCTCCAAAAATCAACGCATCGAACCTACGGATTCTCCATCAGCTCTTCTAGCCAACTTATTTCATTCGGACTGGAAGTGGAGACAGCTTAACGTACCAAGGCCAAACCTCCGAGTTCTCGAGAAACAACGACGCGATTCGCAAGCACGGCTTCAACACCTCCCACACAACATCATTATCCGCGCCCCAGTTCCCCACAATGCCGCGCCCAATCGCTCTCGTGCCTTTCTTCCAGTTCGACCGTTTGTACAGCGGGTGGATCGGGGTGTTCAGATCCGATGCCTGCGCGTCTTCTACTTCCACGCATCCTGCATCTTGCAGCTCTCGCGTCTTGAAGCCCTGGAGCCATCTCCGCTGGTATTTCTCGCGGCGCCGTGCTAGTTTTCGTGATGGGAGGGCGTTGGGACGCGGCGTGGCGATGGGTGATAGACCGCTTTTCATGGTGTGCCGGAAGAGGGGGGCGAGGGCGACGCCATATCTCTCGCTGTATTTGGAGGCTGCCTCCCATCTCTCGGTGTCCTCGAAGGCGGAGTCATCTGGTTCTTTTTCTTTGATTCCTTCGAAGGGGTCTGACATAGTGTTGGTAGTTTGGCAGAGAGGGAGGTGTGGGATTGTGGGATTGTGGGGTGGTGTTGTGTCTTACTTGGATTTGGTAGGAATGTGGATAAAGTAGTTCCAGATAAATTCCCACTACACACCTCGGTTGCCATGAATTTCCGACTATATGGCATTTTAATTTTCTTCCTGTTTCCACTTTTAAGTTGAGGATTTGGGTTCACTCTACAAAATGCTGAGTATGAGCTATTTGGAGGCTGGAATAGGCTGGGACCCGGGGTTATCAACATAATGGGGGATTTTGCATACTATATCGTACAAAGACAAGGAAAAGGATATTGGGGTCTGGTCCTCTACAACAGAGGGGGGCTCACCACAGTGGTCACTGGTCTCTCACGTCGAAGTGCACTCCTCATAGTACTTCGTGCTCTCAGTATTTCTCATTGCATCCTCAAAATATGTCCCCAATCACGATCCAGATTGCAGAAGTAGATGGCCATCTGAAATACTAATTTCATGCAGCCAGCCTATTGTTCCACAGGATGTTGCACGTCTCCCCAAAATCAGTCTGCGCAGCTCCCGAAACAGATCATGTGTTTTGAAATAAACCGATGATGAGTGGAAATTACTCTGTCAGTCTCGGACTAGCGCAGGCTTGTCTTCATCACGAGCTTTTCTATCATTCTTGGCTCTTTCCTCTGCTTCCAAATGGCAAATCTCACCCTTGTCGTGTGTGTGGAAGAAGCACCTGCCAAATCCTGTTTCTGGGTCGCGCAGTTGGGGATCGTGTGGGCTCTGACTATCAACTTGATATCCGAATCTTGTTTGTATCTCCATAAACTCCAGTCCAATCTCGGGTTGGCTTCTTGCCGTCTCCAATAAGACTTTTACTACTTCGTCCTTTGTGTCGATTTCCTTTTCCTTCGTATCTGGGCGTCCGCCGTTGTTGGCACGTATGACCATCAACACAGTATAGATTCGAAGTTTGCTTTTCTGACGCGTGCTTTGGTAGATGTAGGCAAATTCGGAGGTTGAAAACATTCGATTACCATTGTAATGAACGTCCTGAATCGTATCCATGATTTTGTTGCTCAGTGGGTTGAGACATAGGTTTTCTGATAGTTACAATAGGGGGACCAATGACAATACGTAGGCGTCGCATCCAGAATCGTCATCGGCAAAGGCCTGGCTTGGGTAGGGAGAAAGCTGGTCTCGGTAGATCCAATTCACTAAAGCGCCGAATTGCTCTGGGTCTTCTTCTGGGAGGTCCATTACGCCGTCAATAGCTTCCTTGAAAGCTCCATCGAAGGCCTTGCTGAAGAATGCGGAGCGACTGCAAATCAGGTCCTTGTGTACTGGGAACGCGTTCTTGTGTGGGCCAACATAAATGGTGACAATCTTCGTTCCAAGGGAATTACTCAAAAGTTAGCCAGAAACTCTAAACAATACTGGGTACTTACTTGGCGTCAAGCATCTGAGGAGTTGGAAGAGCCATGATGGAATGCCGTGTTTGGGTCTCGATGCGAGTTTTGAGTCTCGGATGTTGAATATTTTATGTTGGTGTTATTGAGGTGTTTCGAAGTTGACGGATGACGAGACCCCAAGATTTGTAGTTATATACGCTGCTAGCTTGCTCGGTTTTGGAGTGAATGGGAGTCGAGTTGGTTTGGCCTGCCTTCTTCCTCAACACTTTTGAACCTCTTGAGGAATTCACCGTCTAGCTGTACCTTGAAGACTCTGTGCTAGCACAAACTCCAATCTAAGAACGGCTGTCAGCCGGACGGAACTATTGAAGTGTTTTGAGGACTCAATTAAAGCACGACGGATAATCTAAACACCTTGGATTCACTTCGCAATCACCTCGAATGTTTGAAGCCTGAGAAGTATCAGTTTGACCCTGCTGTAGCTGTGTCACAAGAAATAGTGAAATACTCAGTACTTCGTTGCAAACAACCCAACACTCATAAATTCAAGAAAAAGGGGGATCAATGCGTCTGATAAGTATAGCGCAGCTTGATCTTGGTGATTGGAGACATCTACGAGACGAAAGAAACATGATGGGATTGTAATATATGTGTGGTTAAAGTTCAAGAAGCTTTGATTGACAGTTTAATGATACACGGTGAAAGCAAGCAGAAGAACTAAGTAAAAACGGTACCTCGGCTATCTTTCCCCTTTCCAGCTCCGTCTGCACCTTCCATTCATTCCGCCTTGCGAAGCCCACGTAACTAGCCCTAACAGACTAAGATTAAATGAAGCGGATCGGGAACAATCCACAGCTCCCAGCAAAACGTTCGTAGCCTATATCCCATTTCTATTATTTGGTTGCCTTGCTATCGTGATTTTCTTTATATCTTGAGGTTTTGAATGGCAAATCTCGCCTTCAACATGCGAATGGAAGAAACATATGCCTAGCCCTGGCTCTTCGTGGCGTTGATAATGATTCACGGGATTATCTACCCTTGCGATTTGGTGTGCATACTGCAGGTGAAGTACGGCGAAGTCATGGAAAAAATCTGGCTCGGCTTCTCCTAGGTCAATCAAAGAGACGCTGTTTCCGTACTTCTCCTTCGAAAGAACGAGGGTTTTCAGCTGGGCAAACGCCCCATACAAACGATATTTACTCTGAGGCCTTGTACATGAATAGACTTTGGTCAGTTGATTGGAGCTGAAAAGTATCCAATATCTGTAGTGCATATCTTGGATCGTATCCATGATCTCATTGCTCAGCGAATTCATGCAGAGCCTTTCGGATAGGCTAAACACGGACATGAGGGAGAAGGTATACTCTCCTGCATCTTCTCGTGTGTCTGGGAATCGTGGCGACGGAAAGGGGGGTAGCTGGTCGCGATAAACCCAGTTAACCAGCTTATCAAATTCCTCTGGTTCTTGGTGTGGCAGGTCCATTATGCCATCGATACCCTCCCTAAATGCCCCATTGAAAGCTTTGGCAAAGAAGTCGGAGCGGCTGCATAGAAGCTTTTTGTGGATGGCGAAAACCTTTCGATTGGGGCCGACGTTGATAGTGACGATTTCGGTACCTAGCTCACTGGTTCCAACCAGTAAGCTCTTTGGGAAATGGAACTCCAAAATCCGCTTTTTGGAAGTTGTAAATATTTCAACAAAATGGTATCATTTGGCTTGGACAGAAAAATTGCCGCTGATTATTCCTCGCTTACTCAGCGTGAAGCATTAGGGGTGTCGGGCACAATTTTGGTTATTCCTGCTTCAGATTCCGGAAGACAAATGCTCTAGAGGTTGTCAGAAAGTCTTCGTGGAAGGGCTAGGCGGGAAAGCAGGTTTTGGCTCATAACTTACCCTCCGAACCACGGAAGATTCAAGAGGACTTTATCCCCCATTTCTCAACCACTGTAGAGATGTCGTATATCTTGCTTCAGTAGCATGCCGCACAAGGCTTCATATTTTGGCAGCAGATGCCAAGATCGGTTCCAAAAGAACAGTGTTATTGGAAAGATCGGTGCGTATCTATGAAGGTTTCATTATGTCTCGTTGTATCGGCAGTAGTAGCACTTTTGTCCAGTTAGCCGGCGAACGAAGGCCACCTCATCTGGCTTGCGCCTTCCACCCTTTCTGGTTCCTAGGAAAGATTCACCTTTAAGCTGTTCTGGAAAGATTTGTGCACATGCAAGGATACGACTCACACACACGAGAAGGAATGAGGTGGAGTTTTATATCTGTGAATTTTTCCTGGCCTATTACGAACGCTCAATGAGTGACTCCTGTACCGAAAAAAAGAGAAACACAAGTTGTAACTACTCTGGCCCATTCCCACCTTCCCTTTTTAATCCTGCTCAATACCAAATCCAGAACACTATCCAAGAAGAAAAGCTGTCTTCACGCTGCCGTCCTTGACACACTGACATTTGAGTCCGTAAAGTCTGTTTACCAAGAGCTATCTTCGTAACCTCTCCTCATGCCACGTGTAGCAACTACTGGAATGCCAAATGACAGATCTCACCCTCCCCGTGCGTATGAAACGTACAGGGGTTGAACGACGTCTTCACAGCTTTCATGTTTGTGCAAGGCCAGCCTTTCTTCTCGGGCCCGGATAACAACCTCATTAACTTAACCCAGTCCGCACGACAATCTGGCGCACCTTTCGCCAGCTCAGCCATAGTCTCAATAGGCTCCAAATCCACTCCCAAAACCGGCATGTGATTAACACAGGCCAAGCGATTGATTTGGGAATAAAGTCGGTACCTGCTCCCTTCGCAGGTGTTTGCGATTATGATATCCTCTTCTGTCGACTTTGCAAACATACGGATCTTAAGTCGGAGCTCTTGAATGCGATCGATGGTGATATTGGACAGTTCGTTCAAACGGAGTCTCTCGGCGAGGAAAAAGAGCTGCTGGTAGCCCTCCAGCTCATCCGAAATATATTTATGGCCAAAGACTTTTGCCGTCGCTCGTTGGTTTCCCGGTTTCTGTGCATGCCTGATAATCTCATCTTCGTATAACCACTTCAGCACAATTTTGAAGCTACCGGCATCAACATCTGGCAAGTAGAGCTTTTCTTCGGCACCGCTTTTGGGGGTTTTCTCGAAGACTTCGGTGAAGTACATAGATTTGTCGCATAGAAGCTTCTTGTGAACGCCAAATTCCTCCTCGTACTGCCCCACAAGAAGAACGACAACTCCAGTCTTTTCAGAACTGGTTCCCTTGTTAGGCTACAAATTCAATTGTTGAAGCTGGCTGGACATACTCAATTATATTGGGGAGACCACGCGTATTGGGGAGCCCACGCGACGATGTCTGTCTGTACGCCATCTCCTCATTCTCCCCTCGTATGTTGGAGGCCTGGCTCAATAAACTGCTCGGCATTTCGACAATATGAATCTCTGCAAAATGATCGTGTAGTGAAGAGGTCTGACTTGAAACGTCGAAGACTGCGGGTGGGGCGGATAGGCTCGAATGTCGGGGCGGGAACTGTGAATCTTTGTGAGTACGCTGCAATGAATGTGCTAAGGTAAGCACATACCCGTTGCGTATTAATATTAAGAGGAAGGCTTTCTGCCCATGTAGCTTCCATGTTGACAAGTCTGGTGGCCTTTATATCTTCGAGGATGGTTGCAGAAATTTCCGGATACTCATTGCTAGTCAATCCGTAAAGCGAATAGGTCTCACAAATCATGACCTACCTCTCTTTCCCCAGGTTATGATTCGCTAGGGTCTTGCTCTTCCGTTCAGTACTCTTCGTGATTCAATCTTCCACGGAAGACTTTTTATGGGAGAAAGGGCCGATTCCGCAAGTTGATTCACTGCATTTCTCTTTTTTTTACTCCGCTACTCGGCTTATAAACCATGTATTTCATACTTGGCTTTCAGAGTTTCTTTTTCACAACACCCAACTCCCAACACATCATCTACCAACTCATCACCCCTCTCTGGTATCGAGAGCTCCACTTTGCTTTGCGTATCTACTTGCACCCAATTTGCATACATTTGCCACTTGCAGTTGCTTGTTCACCAGTCTCGCAGTCCCTTCAAAATGGCTGCAGTATCTTTCACAGTGGGGTGAGTTTCAAGAGTTGAGACTTTCGTAAAGGGCTCTTTCACTGACACCAAGAAGCACTCTTGATGCTTGCGTCACCATCCTTGTCGGACCTCACAAGCAACCATTCGTTGTCCACAAGAAGATTCTGTGTGAGAAGTCCGACTACTTCGATTCAGCTTTCAATGGGAAGTTCAAGGAGCGAAACGGACTCATTGAATTCCCGGAAGAGAAGCCCGAAGTCTTCCATTGCTTCCTGACTTGGCTCTACGTGGACAAGATTGTCTACAATCGAGAAGGCATTGAGACTCGTGCAGATTGCCACTCTTTCTCCAGAAAGACCTTGTATCCTGCGTACTTCCTCGCTGAGAAGTTCCTCATTGCCGAGTTTCAAAACGACTTGATGGACACCATCCAGATGGTTCACTACCGAGATGAGGCTATGCCTGAACCAGAAGACATCGAGCTAATTTACGCCAATACTCGCCCTGAGAGCAAGCTCCGCATTTACTGTCTCGCCATCGTCTCCTATGCCATCTGTGCTCCGTCTCATCATACCAAGGGAACACGAGAGACCGATGACCTTCAGCTGATCGGAAGCTTCTCAACCCTTCCACAGAGCATCCCCGCCTTCGCTCTTGACCTCATGGTATTTCAAGCCGCTTATGGTAACTACCTCGCTAGACAGCCTCGTCGCGATCCCCGCAGCCGCAGAGATCCTGTAGGCAGTGATGGATGGACTTGGTATGTCAGAATCTGCTCTTATTTTCATCAACATTCTGAATGTCAAAATCCTGACGGGGACTGTTTCGAGAGAACGTTTTCATTCCCTTTTGATATCATACTGACCTCTTTCTAGGGGTCCGGATGGCTTAGGTCAGGACTTCTTTCACGTGGATTGCAGAAGCAGAGAGAGCGTTTTCGCGGCAGCAGGAGAGCGAGTCACCAGAATCCACGTGGCCCAGGGACAACAGCACATCAACCATCAGAGTAAGATGGCCAGAGACGCCGCTGCTGCTAACTTTACCCAAGGTCCAAGCAGCATGCAGAGAATGGTCAATGCCGGATTGCCTGCTGCTAACCAGATGTCATATTCGGCCGGTCGCACTCAGAATGCACCCGCTCGTTCCGTTTTCATGAGCAGCGGCACCAATGGAAATAATGGAGTCAGTAGTAGTAGTATGAACGATGCAGGACCTCACTATGGCCCAAACTTCGGCTCTGGTGCTGGTCAAGGTGCTTTCCCAACTTTCAATACCCATTCTGCTCCTCACCACAGCGGCAATGGTGGAAACAATCGAGGCAGTACCAACACTGTCCCCCAGTACACCTCCAACTCCGGCTCTGGTCCTCATCTGAACCTCGGTACACGCCCTGCCCTGTACCGCGGAGCTAGAAACGGAGGAGGTAGCGGCATCCCATTACTTTCCGGCCAAGGTTCTGGCACTGGTATTGGCTCTTATTCTGCTGAATCTCGCCACTCTACCTCTTCAAACCCCGGCGGTGGTAGAGGAAATCCCGGTTTTCCAACAGCTCCAAGACCTGGTTTTGCTTCTGGTTCCGGCTCCGGCAGGTTTGTGTCATCCAATTACGCGTTGCTCACTTGGCTTGGAGATACTGACGATGGAGCTAATTATAGCTTGGTCGATACCAGCGGCGCTACGAAAGGCTTCCAGAACGCTGGCGGTCCGGGTAGCTTTCAGTGAATACGAGGGGTGTGATGTTGATGATGCAAAGAGAAGAGCAACTGTATTTGAGAGTGGGGCTATGGCTGGAGTCTTCTGTGTATCAGAAAAGCACGATCTGACAGGCGTAGCACTCTACTCAATACGAAGCGTTGAAGCTTTTTGATGATTTCGGGCACTTGAATGCCGGTTTTAAATGTTTTACGTGTAGTGAGACATTCTCAAAGTCGCTTTTCAGTACTTTACTCCATTTTTGTACCGCTATCTCGGCAGAAACGCTGCAACATATGCACAAGCTAAAAAGTACGCAAAACCAAGCAATATGCCCTCCCCACAATGTTTCAATCCCTGTGGTACATTCTCAACCCGTGTATAAGTGGCACTGCTCGATCCCACCCTTCATATCCTCTTCATCATCCTCATCCAGAACCTTGACACCGTTGATGGTCCGCAACCTCATCTCCTTAGCCGGTCCAATGTAATTGTGAACATGAAACAGGCATGGGTTCACTCCAATCTTGCCACCACGAACTCGGGGATCTCGGCCGGGTTCGAATGTCTTCACAGCTTCGAGGAAGTCGTCGAGAGCGTAGTCGTTACTGTGTAAGAAGACTGGAAGGGTGTAGTCCTGGACAAAATCCGGAGTGCGGAGGTAGTAGACCAAGAACAGCGAGGCGAACTTCCGAAGCTGAGAGCCAGGGGCGGTTTCATTGTATATGCGGCTAATGACTCCTGCTTTTGAGATGGAATCGATTGCTAGGAAGCCGTCTTGAACGATATCGGCAATCTGGTTTCGCAGGTCTCCTCGAATCTTGTATTCCTCCGCAAAACCGTACAAGCTGACCATATCCCTGATAACGCTGACCTTGGCTTCGAACGTGCCACGCGGGTTGAATGTTCGGACTCGTTTGGTGTAGAGGTAATTGATGAATTGATTGATGGTCTTGACGTCGAATTTCGCCTCAAACTGGATGATCTCGGTATTCAGCTCGTCCACAAATTTGATCATGTCTTCGAAACTCTCGCCCGAGTTGCAGAGCAGTGTCTTGTGGATTCGGAAGTGCTTGAACTTGTCGCCATCTGGAATTGTGATAGCGACCATGTCAAAGCCAAGCTCACTTTTGAGGGTCAGATACTGGCATCTTTTGAAGGCGTCAACGACCGTACTCAACTAGGTTTTCTTCTCGAGCAGGTAGAATCATCGTCAGACTTCTGCTCTCATCCGTCGCGCGCGACGTTCCCGTAGTTCCGCTGCCCATGCTGGCACTGGAAAGCGAAATATCTCTAGAAGACATCGCCTTTTGAATGTCTTAGTAGACGTGGGACTTTCTGAAGGGTGGTTTTTGATGGTGTTGTTGTAAATCTGTAAGGTGAATCAGGAGCAGAGTGCGTTGGATAACATGGCCGCCATGGCACGTGATGTCGTCAACAGCCCTCATACAAAACGATTGAATTGCCAGTCCTCAAGTTCCACCTTTATACACGAGTACTCAAAGTCACCAATCTATCATGGCGCCACCAAAGGTTCTTGGAGAGTAAGATTCCCTGCTGGCCACCTTGTTTCTATCATTCCGGCTGACATCTAGCAACAGCAACCTGGGCAATGAGTTCGTCACGATCTACGTTGGGAAAAAGCGAAAGGAGTATGTCGTCCATAAGAAGGTCATCTGCGATGCGGCCGATTACTTTTCCAAAGCATTCACAGGAGCATTCATCGAGCGAGAAGGAATTATGCACCTGCCCGAAGAAACCTCAGAGGCGTTTGGATTGTTCGTCGACTATCTCTATAGGGGAACTGTGCCGTCTGTCTCCAGCCAAGCCCATCTGGAGCGGTTATTGAAGCTCTTTGTCTTCGCCGAGAAGCTTTGCATGCACGAGCTCTGCAACGAGACAATTGATACTATCAGGGACCTGTGCTCAATGTACGCAGCCGCCAAAATCACCTCGGTCATGGTTGGATACCTCTACAAAAATACTTTCACTGATTCTCCCATTCGGACTTGGAGTTTGGATGACCTGCTTTTTCACATTGATCAAACGAACAAAACGGGTATTCCAAAGAAAGAGCACTCGCAAACCTTCCGCAAAATGCGGACACCCAGGTGACCACATCGGCCGATCAATCAATATACCGCCGGGACTTTCGCCGTGGGTGCCAAGCAGTAAACCATTTGCGAGTGGCACCAGATCTGACAAAAGCAACTGGTACTAAGAAGAACTTTGATGAGAATCAATGGGTCAAGATTCTTGAACCTCTTTTTGGTACGAAACACATGAATCGAGGGGCAGCTTTAGTAGACTTAGATTTGGAGACGGTAGATGAAGCTACGGAGTATGGAGATACTATCAGGCACGAGTGTTTCATTCGGGAGCGTTGTAGAAGAACTACCAGTCTTGGTCTGCACTACCGAAAATAAAGCATTTGCCCACATTTCCAATTCTAAAGTTTGTCTCTTTATTATCCGGTAACGCTTTGATTCTCACCGAGAAGGCTAATTAACCTCTCCCGTGGGAGATTTAATATTTCCTTGCAATGATAGTCTGTTTTTGATTGATAGTAATGATGATTTTGTGAGGCTGCTCAGATATACCGGCGTTGCTCAGAGAGAGTTCAGCTGAAAAGGGGCTCGCTTATATTTCCACTTTCAGATGATAATTATGGGGATGCTTCATACTCCGCATTAAGAATGGATCAAGAAGAAGCCGCTATCAAATAATCATCAGGGCTGGGATTCACTAGAAATTATTTAACCTTGCAAGGTTTTCCTCGGGCTATAAAGCTACTAAATTTCTAGAGGAGTTTTCTACCATCGCCGCATCGCCACCATCAACAGTTCCTTCTTCAACCACGTCGGTTTCTACTTGGCCTCATAACAGCCGCCTGAGCCTAAGTCAAGACGGATACCTCTCAAAGTCTCTGACACATCCGATCCAGCTGCGACAGATCTGGATGCCTCGAATCTTACGCCCTTAATTTATCTAGATTTTCCTGGTGCTGTCAATACCTCACACCCTGCCAAACACTGTCAAACTGCCAAAGTACTTCGTTGGGCCTTATTGATACCATGGCAACAATTTCGAAAACGCCTAAGTTGCTCGGAGAGTATGACTGCCCGCTTCATCCTCAACCTTTATTTCGGAGGCTAGGCTAACTTGAAAAATAGGGCGTTAGGAGATGAGACCGTGATGTTGTACGTCGGCGAAAATCGAACCAAGTTTGTCGTCCATAAACAACTCATTTGCGACTCTTCGGATTTCTTCCGCAAGGGTTTCACTGGCAACTTTCTTGAAAGTCAGCAGGGTATTATGTACCTACCCGAAGATCAAGTCGGCTCCGTTTCTCTCTTTATTGATTGGCTATACCGCTCTGCCATACCCATAGACAATACGGAAACGCATCTCCACAATCTATACGACTTGTACAATTTAGCGGATAAGCTATGCCTTACTGTTCTGAAAGACCAGACTGTGGATTGTATTCAAGATATGTGCTTGAAGTATAATCTGATCGAAATGGTTACATCCTCTGCTTTTGTTTCTAAGACTCTACGGAGCTCTTCCGATCAACAGGGTATGCGCCTCTTTTCCAGACATGCTTTAGGCTACTACTACTATCAACGAGCCATCGAGGACCCAGATACCTTCTTCGTTGGCCTAGACGAAGAGAAAGAGAATAAGAGCCCGGATGATAACGGCCGTTTCTTGTACTTGAAACACGAAGACCTGGTCAATTTATTGGAGATTTGTAAAGCCGATAGAACTTTCGTGGGGGAAGTTCTGAACAGATTCTCAAGCAACATCCAGAGCCGCCTGAGTGATGAGTATCTCGATCTCGACAGCCCATTTATGAGGGACGAAGAGGTCAAAAATGATCGCTGCTTTTTTCATTGCCATAAGGAGGCGGATAATTGCCGAGCGGAAGCAGAAATTGATGTTCCATTCTTCCGAGACGCATAGTGCTTGGGCCTCAGGCGGGTTGGAAAGGGCTAGCCTTCTAGAGGTCTAAGGGTGTAGGGTGTTAAAGGAGTGTTGCGATACTAAGGGAGTAGATAAGAAATTCAAGCTGCGTGATTAATCGTCGCAAGCCGTTGAGTAATAGCCTCTGAAGGTGAAGATTAATAAAGCTCACCACAATGTGAAAAAATAAATGCCGCGGGGCGAAAACATGACGACAGCCATTTAACGTGCCACGAAGAACGTGTAGTGGATACAAACGGTGAGGCGGGCACGTTGAAGCTGGTCTGTAGCGTTTTGCTTTTCGTAGGGAGTTATTACAGCTCGACTCCGATTCACGGCGGCCCTTCGAACCCCTTAACCCTCAGCTACCATCCCTTGTATATTCACAGCTATTTACTAATTGGACGCGCATGAAGCTTTCCAGTCCGAGCAGAGGGAGTAATGAGATTGTGGCGCTGCCTGTTAACTACGCCGTTGAGTAATTGATAGGGTCATGAATAACCCGCCTAACTTGCCCGTGAATCTCAGATGCCGTGGATTTTTTTACCAAATTCTTGGTATATATCTACCCACATCTATCGTCGACAAATCTTGTTCCCTCATTCAGATTTTGACAAAGATTCAGCAACTACACTATCTGGCATATTGCTACCCGGTATACTTCTGTTCTTTCCTCTCCAGCCTCTCACGGCCAGTAGCACCTCTCAATCCATGACCCGCGGCTCAGCGCCGCAAATTGAGGAGCTTTCGAGCCTTTCAGTAATGACTAACGCTGACTGAACTCAGCTTTAGGACAAGATTCAACAATTCTATACCACCAATACTCGCTCTCGCCAAGATCACTGCCCAGCCCGAGGTAAACTTGGTCTTTCGAGAAAAAGACCACCCTCCATTACTACCATCTCCCGAAACCACAATCCCTGCCGAGATGGACGATGCCCTTGCAGAGTAAGGCCATTCTTCCACTGGTACCATGGCTTAAGCTAACGTTTCACAGTGTACTGGGAATGGAAGTTATTAAGCTTTACGTCGGTCCAGAACGCAAGGAGTTCGTGGTTCATAAGAAGCTTCTCTGCGCTTCTTCCGATTTCTTCAAAATGGGTTTCATGGGAGGTTTCATCGAGGCGGAAGAGGGTATAATGTCAATGCCTGAAGATACTCCCGAAGTTCTCACCTTGTTTATATACTGGCTATACCGTGGCACTGTACCTGCGGGTAATACGGAAGCCCAACTTCACCATCTCTATGACTTGTACTTTCTCGGAGAGAAACTTTGTCTTACGGTCCTCAAAGACAAAACTATGGATGCGATTCAAGATACCGTTTACAAAAACGATCTACTGAAAGCGGTGGCATGTCCGGAGCTCGTGGCGAGGGTTTTAAAGAGTGTTCTGTACATCGACATCATGCAAGATGACAGAGGCAACGACCAGAGCCTGGGCTATCAGTACGGTATACGGCTATTTTCTGTCTTCTGCATGGTCAAATATATCAAGACTGTCGTTCTTGAAAGATGCAGGAAGACCGTAGGCCTAAGTACTTTCATCCAACATCATCTGGGCATTGATGAGATGAGGGAAATGTGGGAGATTGGTAAGGAAGATTTCGAACTCTACTCCTGCTTTCTTCGCTTTCTGTTACAAGATACCCAGGACGGCTTCATCTGTGATTTTGTGGCCGAGAAACGGTATCTGCTACGGGTTGAAGAAGATCAAGCAGACCGATGCTTCTTTCACTGCCACGCAAAGAACTTCGATTGCCGACCAGGTCACTTCGATTGTCGACCAGACCAAGTCGAGAAGCCACAACTAGATTCAGTTGAAGAGGCTGAGAGTGATGGTACAGAGAGTGAGGGTTATCAGAGCGACTGGACTCAGCCGTATTAGGCAAGTAGGCGACGAGCGGTTGAGTTTGCGCACAGAGTTTTGCGAAGTAAACGGACAGAGCGAGTGTGGCGGTACTGGAGGACATTGAACAGACAGAGTCTAGGAAACAGCCAGAAGATGACACCTGCATAAATAATATCATTATATGACTGTATTACACTTTCTGACCATCAAATGGTAGTGCTGGCTGTCACCGCATTCCCCGAATATTGTCTTGAAGCCCACAACACACCCCCCCGGTGCAACTAAAATGTATACTGAAGATTAAGTTCATTGGAAAGATAAGATTCTGAAGCTTCCATAATATGACGATTGGTGTCTCCTGTTTGGGTCATTAACCTTCCGCGAGTCCACCGGCCTTATGTCTTTGGCATTCCCTATCTTGAACTAGAAACCAGCACAAGTCTATATTGAATTTAGTTAGTGGGTTACAAACGCACCGTGAAGAACAGGAATCTAACGACTGCTAAAGAACGAATTGAGTTTGAGCGGTGTTAGCACATGATAACTTTGACATGTTTCAGGATATCATGCGACAGTTTGGGAACTGCGACTATTGGGTCCAGATCCTCGTGTTGTAGTAGCTGAAGATGGCGAGAGCCCATGCGATTTCTACTGCCATGACGCAAACTCAAATGGATGTTACAGCAACACCGAGGAGCAGAGCCTGAGCGGATTGATGATCCTGAAATTACCGAGGAGAACCAGGCGGAGCATATTGAAGAGGCCCACGAGAATTTCATGGCCGATTTTGACGATGCTGAGATTATTCCATAGCGGTACAATACCAAGTTCAGACTTGCCAATTTGCCGCCTTGAGACCCAGCTCATCGCTCATTTCATAGATATCGTTTAGGCTTCTCCGTCGCCAATTTCTTCCTACCCATCCACTTAAATCATGAGATCTTTGCCACTATCAATCTTCGAAAAGGTATTTTGGAACCTTTTTCTCCCCTGCTCTATTACTCACAGTTCTGGTGCTCGTAAGTCGTCCACTACTTCCTAAAGCAAATACCAACCCATCACGCAGCTTCATGCTGTGCTGTGCAAGGATAACGTCAGGAATTGGAAGTTATATCACTACAATGATCTTCCAGTTAAATGTTAGCAAGAGAGACTACTTCGTATCTTCTTACGATACAACAGCTTCTATAAAGCCTCTTGCATTGGTCCTTTTTCTCCACTAGAGAGTATTGCAAATAATACAGTTTTTCCCCACAGTAATGGCAGAGGCCTGGTGTGCCTTGAGCTTCATATGCCCTTACTTATATTGCGGGATCTCTGACACCTCATATCATTAAATTTATATCTTGTGGAACCCCCTGGGGCCGATCCCTTTGATGACTCTCCTGTATTCTCACTGTCTCTGGGTCAGTGTGAGCCGCGAGATCTCTGCCATGGCTATCCTGAAAGTTTTATCCGATTGTTGAGTATCCGCTAAGGAGACTTCCTGTATCCTAGAAATTGAATAGAAGGTGCAACTGGAGCAAATTAGGACTAGCTCATAGCAGCCGAGCTTGTCCGGAATTCTCATCCTTTGCTACCAGCCTCCGCCTTCTGACATTCAATACCAACTGACCCCAACTTTGCCATCTTGAAATTCTACCAACCTTTTTGAAGCTGAAGCTTCCGTACCCAAGGTGTTTGCGAGGTGATATATCCCAAGATCTTCATCTAACTTGTTGAGAAGAATTCCAAACGCTGACTAGCCATAGAAGATCCCCTACCCAACAATCCTCGAATTCACCTCATATCTTATCTTGCAGCGTAACCAAAAAAAAAAAATCAAACTCAATTATTAATTGAATATAATCATTGATTATTGAGTATAATTATGAATTTCACTTTTGGACGCTTGAATTTTTTTGATTTTTTGATTTTAATTGTTGATTTATATATAAATTACGTGGGGAAATTTAATAATATTTTAAAGAAATTCGGGATTTTTTTTATTGCTTTTGTAGACACTATTTAAAAAGAGGAATCGAAAGCTATAGCTAGCTTTATAATAATAGCTATATTAAAATTATTATTCTTTTAAATTATAAGATTATAAAAAAGCTTAAAGTATTACCGGATTAAACTACTCTCGGGGCGGCAAATTATTAACCCGGCGGCTCCGCCCACGTGAGTAAGTATTTAATTTTTATTTAATTATATTTAAATAATTTTTAAATATAAATATAATTTAACGTT